>JADRCD010128046.1:0-20811 GCA_019843815.1 Montemys delectorum | reverse complement strand
AGAGAGAGAGAGAGAGAGAGAGAGAGAGAGAGAGAGAGAGAGAGAGAACATAGAAGTGGTGGGTCAGAGTAGGAGGTAGGAGGATCTGAGAGGAGTGGGGGAAGAGGAAAAAATATGATCAAAATAAAGTATATAAAAAAATTAAACTCAATAAAAATCTCGTTTTTATTAATTTGCAAACACATCTCATATAGTGTCATAATGTTTGTAACAGCAAATATTTCAGTTTTTAAACAAAATATCATCCAGTATCTTAGGAGTTACACTAGTAAAAGATCAAAGCCCTAGATGAATTTTGTTAACATAAAGTTCTGAAGAGTTTGAAGAGATAAAATATCATTAGGTAAATAAAACCGTGAGGATAGGTAATTGTAAGTAATCAGTGTGATATCTATAAAATGCAGTAAAGTGACAAATGGCGTTTACAATTTACTTTATTATAACAATATCGTGTAGATTTTTCTCCTAATGTTTTATTTTTATCTCTTCAAGATAAACTAAACTCAAGTTTTCAAATGGTATAACATTGAATTTATAAGCTCAACAGAAGAAGGATATATCTTTATGTTTTTTTAACATCTGATTGTGTCTCGTTTTTCTTTTTTGTTATAACATTTATTCTGACATGTAATAGAGTAAATACCATATTTAATGTAGTTATCCAAACTTGTTTTTTGTTATATGTTAAATGATCTATGTTTTCATGCATTGTAAATATTTTGCTAATTTACTTCTTTTCTATTATTTCAATTAGCAATTTCTTTCTTGAGTATATTATTTGTGTGCAAATTAATTTATATCATATATTAGTGTGGTGATTTGAATATATATTCAAATATATTCATATATATGGAAATGACTAAACCCTTCTGATTAACACATTCATCGTAAAAAAATTGTTGTGAATACTCTTAACATCTGATTTCTTAGCTTTTTCAAGAATACAATATGCTATTTTTAGCAACAGTCACAGTGTTGCATAATAGCTCTTTTAGACTTTTCCTACATAACTCAAGTTTTATGATCTTTAACTAACATCATTTTAACACTACCCTGCCTCATCCAGGTAATTGTTACTTTACTTCCTCCTTCGAAGGGATTGTGTTTAGTTTCCAAACACAATTGAAATCATGCAATGATTCTCTTCTTTCTTACTTCATTGCTTATCAACTTATAATGAGCCCCTAACATTAGTCTAGGTTGTATCCATTACAAGTTTATAAAACATTTAATTGATTATATAATTATCTGTTTCATTAATGTATAGCAACGAAAAGGGATTAAGCAGCTATTAACAAGAAAATTTGATGTTTTTACTGCTTTATTTCATATAAATCGAAATAAAGTAAAAACTCATTGGCTTTTTTGAGCCTTACCACTACTTGTTTCTAATTCTTTTCACAAAGAAAAGGGAAACCAACAATGAATCTGGAAATTTAATTAAAATGGAGATCAGGGGAAAGTTCATATATGTATATATAGATATATACATATATCAGGGGAATGTTTATATATATATATATATATATATATATATATATATATATATATATATACATTTGACCGAAACTAAAGACAATGAAATTCATTTCTGTAGCTTCCAGCCCATTTGCCACAAGAAATCAGAGTCATTTAATGAAAATTGTTTGATTGAGACACTTTATCCAATGACGTCTATTTTTATATAAAAATATAAACATTAAAATAAATGAATTCCAGCCACTTTGATCAAGAAAACATTATATCTTCTGACTGCTTAATAACAGTATATCACAGATGATACCGGTAATATTTGGCAAGGAGACTATTTAATGAAGTAGTTTACTTCAGAAATAAGTAGACATGATCAAAGACACAAGATTGCCATCTGGTGGTGATTTATGCAAAGCAGTTTTGTTAAATGACCTTTACTGCTAAACCAGGAGGTTAAGGCTGTTAATTCATCTTTACAAGAATGATAGATCATATTACATGTGGAAATATATGAATGAAGTATTGTTTATATACCTGAGATTGTAAATAAAACTGTTCTCCAAGACACTTGACTATGGACCATAATTTTTTACTGAAAAGACAATACAGTCATTCCCATTTATTATAATAAATATGCATACACACATTTTAATTTAATGTACTAATATACTAGCTTGTGTATTTAAAGCTATAAGTAAATATATTTAATGCAAGTACAAAATTATCTTTACACCAGATATATATTACTAAAATTGTTTGTTATGGCTTTAAAGGTGTATTAAATATAATTTTAAAATACCAATTATATTATGATTAACCACTTTTTAAATTGTGTTATCATCAATTGTATAGCCAGAATATTATATAATAGCAAATAATCCTCATTTATATTGGGTAGCAGCACAGAAGAATATAACAATTATTGTGAAAATCATTCAGGATATTGTCTTTGGAATAGATTTCAGTAGTTTACCTTAAAACCAACATGTCATGGAATGTATAAGTCTGATAGTCAATGAATAATGCCTAAAACAGATATTTAGAGCATTAAACTAAATTTACTTTACATTTTTCTCTACAGTTGTGTTTTTCTATTTTACAGCATTCGGTAACAACGTATTATTGCAAGCCAAACTAGAGTCAATTACGAACTCCACTGGCATTTCTCCTTCTTGGGGGAATGACCCAGACATTTCAACCCAGCAGAATGTTTAGTGAGGAATAAATAAAACTATGACATAATCCCACAGTAAGTAAATCTTGAGTGTCTGGGTTAGTAAATAAATTAGAAAAATCAACACAGGGATTTGAAAGTATCCCACTGCAAATTTAAACAGAGATTTCTTCTGTTCCTTTAAAAAGAAATATGGCTAACCGTTTAATTGGCCCTACATTTTTTTTTTCTTATGGCATTCTTCTATAGACAAAAGGCATTTGTAGCGTTTGTAGAGGGCAGAGGTCTGGGGAGCTTATTTAAATTTATTATAAAGTAGTACCAGTCATATTATTGTAAAATAACAAATATTCTCATTTACATTGGTTAGCAACACAGATTTTCACTGAAGGGGAATACCACCAAGTACTCTGGCTTTAAAAAGTAATGCTTTTTTGCCCCCCGGGAACAATTAATATTAGTAATGCTTTGCAAAACTAGAGTATGTTAGAATGTTAGAATAAGAACACTCTCACGTATCAGATGACCCACAAGGAAGAGTTGTGATCTGTCTCTGCCTGTACTTGGAGAAAGCTATGAAGGAGATTGTAGTTAGCAGACATCTACAAAATGTGAACATATTTTGACACCAATTGCTTTTAAAATTTTTGGAGAGTAAAGAGGATACAAGACAACACTAATATTTAATGTAGATTATTTTTTGTCCTATAACAGTGGGAATTATGCTGTTAATTAATTACCAAATACTGCTTGATGTACATCACGTAGGATCAGATTTAATCACTGTCATAGGATGAATGCTTACTTATTGATAAATTATCATTGAAGTGTTTTTACTGCATAAAGAAAATAAGTACTGAAGTACTGAGTTTTTCACAGGAATATCTGAGGTTGTTTGCTTGTTTGTTACTGAAATCAAGAGTCTGCCTTAAGTTACATTGGTCCGTGCATATACAAATGATGAATTGATTCCTTCCTCTTAATTCTAGGCTTCAGCACAAGTGGCTCTTGCAAAGTAGAAATCAAATCCAAAATTCATTTATCTTGAAAGATTTTACTCTTGAAATCTTAACCTAGAGTCAGTGTGATATGTTAAATATTATTTGTAGCAATGTCATATTTTAAGAAATTTATCAATTACGATAGCAAAAAAAATAAATGTACTGTAAGAAGAGGAGTGGTGTTCTGCTACTTATGGGAAAGCATGCATGCTGGTTCCATTCACAACCCTGGAGTCACATGGCCTCAACAGTCATAGTCCTGTGCATACAGGCAGTATGACTATGGGACATTGCTTAATTTGCCAGTTTCTTTATCTGTTCTATGGAGTTAATGACAATATATACAAACATTATTGAAAAAAAAGACATTTAAATACATTTGAAAGTGTCTAGCACATACAACACTAAATAAATAATAACTATTATTCTAAGAATGGTAATTATTACTACAATCAGAATCTTGTTGAAATATAGAATTTCTTTCAGTCAAGATTATATTCTGACAAAGAAAATTACAGTGGATGGCAGAAACATCATTAAGAAGCTGAGAAAATAGCATATTTTACAATGGCAGTTTGAAAATAAAATCAATTTACTGTTTGCAAATTGAATAGTATGCATTAAATGTGTGTAGGAGAATATTTGACTATAATATCATGTTTGGGTACCATATACAATTATTATTCACTAGTTTCTCTTTTAATATTGCCAGTGAAACTCTAGTCATATAGTTTGAACCACAAAGAATTTGAGAGATTATTCTTATATATTTTAGTGCAATGTAAAGCTATGAATTCATTATTTGAGCTTGCTTTTTCAATCTACAATGCAAATTTAGAGGCTACTAGGAAACACGGATGCATAACTTAAATATGATTGTGGCAAAGATATATCTGACTTTTCTGGTAGAATATGATCTTTCCTGAAGAGTTCTCCTAGACATGGGACTTCCTAGATATTTAGTAAAATCAGCAATCCTTGATTGCTGAGACCTGTTGGCTTCGTAGACACTATCTTTTGGGGGTCTTTGACTTCATCAGTAAATAAGAAATAACAAGGATATTGCTATTGTCTTCATATGTGTTTAGGACTTATTGTTATTAACTGCCTTAATTTAATTAAAGTCTTTTGTTAAATGTAAAACTAACAATATTGTTACCCTCATATGTATGTATGATTATTCATTTATTTATTTATTTATTTAGTATTTTGAGACAAGATTTCTCTGTTTATACCTGAGTGTCTTAGTACCTAGCCTGGTTATGAACTCAGATATCCACCTTTTTACGACTCCCTTATGATGGGAAAAAAAGTATACACCACCATCATCTTGCTAAATTTTATAAAACATATTTTCCATAATCATAAAATCTATTTTTGTTCTGATTTTATGTAACATATATGTGTATATATATGTGTATATATACACACACACACATATATATATGAGGCTCAACAAAGAAACACATTAAAAATAAAATATGCAATATATAAACTGTAAAATTAGATACTAACACTATAAATTAGTAAGTATGGTCTGTTACTGTGTTAGAAATCATCTCATGTTTTGTTTTTTAATTTTTATATTTTTGCTTTATAATAGCCAAAAATGTATTACTTTTCCTTTTTAACTCCTGAGGAAAAAATCTTAGATAATTTAAGCTATTCAAATATAATAACTTTCAAACAGTGAGATTGAAAAGCTTATTTTCACAGCCTAGTCCTAGACTGGTAAATTTTGTAGTTTGGACATTATCCACTGAGAAAAAAAATGATAAAGGGATATGTTGAATCTACATAATAGAGACTCATGTAGAGATTCAACCAAAAAAATTAGCATTAGTAATCTGCATCCAGTTCTAGAGAATGCCTTATGGGATTTGAAGATATAGGTCACTTGGTATGATCTTTGTCTACCATACATAAATCTCCTGGTTCAGTTCTCAGTACTATATGAAACCAAGCATGTCCATGAATGCCTATATTCTTATCACTTGAGATATAGAAGTAGGAAGATCTGTAGCTCAAGATTATCAACTATAAAGTGCATTTGAGGCCACATGAATTTACAAACACACACACATGTGCATAGTCACATACATATGCTCACACACACACACGAATTTTGATGTGTACTCCATATCAAAGACCCTGACTATCTAAAAGAATACTTAATTATATAAGTCCTATTATGGAAGTCATGAAGTAAAATATTATGCAAAAATATTTTAAAATTTGAGGAGTAGGATAAGAGGGATCAGGGAGATGGCATCATGGGAAAAATCATTTTACAAAATTAGCTTAATCACTATAACCCAAAAGGCACCTAGTGTGTAATATCAAGATACCTAATGCAAGACAGTACACCAAGAAGTTAGAAAAACATAGTTCACAGGCAAGCTAGCCTGGAGTGTGAAATAAACCAAAAAAGCAGAAATAAAACAAACAAAAAAAATCTGACTCAAAACAAGGTTGAAAGTGAGAACCAATTTCTAAAGCTGTTTCTCTGATCTCGGCACTAACTACTGTACATCAAACACACCCGTACTCAGACATGCAAGCAAATGCACATATACATACACTAGCATCGCAAACACACTCATATGGATATGCTCACACACACTCACATACAAATTTTGATATGTACATGTGTACATACATGCCCTCATTATTTTTTAAATTGAAATGTACTTGAAGCACATGTGTAATTGGATGAAAAAGATTAATATTTAATTCTGTGGCTTTTAAATATATATTAGAGTTTACCTTCCTGTACATGTTTGCATCCTATGCACACCAGGTATACACGAAGGCCAGAAGAGGGCATACGGTCCACTAGAACTGTTTGTGAGCCATCATGTGATATCAGTGAATTGAACCTCAATCCTCTACAGGAGCAGTATGTGCTTTTAACCACTCAGCCTCCCTTAGAACCCCAAGAATGATCTTTAAAATTCATGTATTTAAAGAATGAGGATTCAGTTTTGTTTTTCTTTTCTTTTTCATGCAAAAACTTTGGAAATCATCCTTTCTAAGCATTTCCTAAATTAACTTTGCTAAGCATTTCATAAGAAAATGGCTAAATAAACTAAAAACTTGCAGCTCTGCCTATATTCAGTAGCCAAATGAGGCCACTGCAAAATGTTAGAGACAGAAAACTATGTGCATAAATAAATGTTTTTAAGAACAATTAAAATGATGGGCAGTGGTGGCGCATGCCTTTAATCCTAGCAGAGACAGGCAGGCAGACGCAGAGGCAGGCAGATTTCTGAGTTTGAGACCAGCCTGATCTACAGAGTGAGTTCCAAGACAGCCAGGGCTACACAGAGAATCCCTGTCTAGAAAAACCAAAAAAAAAAAAAAAAAAAAATAACAATTAAAAGGAATTATTCACTACACATTATCTATGGGAGTTTCTATTTATATGTATATATTTTGCATAAAGACCACCAACAACAACAAAGACACAAATAACCATGCAGTAATGAGAGTCTTTAGTTTTCACTTATCATGGAAGCATTAGGTGCTAGTCCTTCGTTATTTCTTAAATTTTGGTAGAGAATGATGATCAAAATGTCATGGAAACAATGAATAAAAACTACCCATAAAACAATGTTGCCTCATTTTCTATGATATTATTATCGTGTATTACTGTTGTATTAATGTTGATATACAGCGTTATCCAGAACTTTTTATGGAGTAGGCCAAAGTATATGAGCTATCAAAGATGTCAATTCAAATATAGAGGGGAAATAAAAAGCTCCAAGGCAACTTACTAGATCAATTTATAACTAAAAATTGCACCTAGCATAGCATATGTACAACTCAGAGTGTGGTGCCAAGGCAGACTCATTATTAACTAATTGTTTTCTAAGAAAAACAGATGGTAAAATAATTTATATTCCTGAGAAAATTTTCTTACATTCCTATTTCTAGAAACTGTTATTCTAAGACAGAAAATGCAAGGAGAATTAGTGAATAGGATCCAATATTAAGTCACTAGACAGAGATAGGATATATCTGTCTCTCCATCATCACAAATACATTTCTACATTTCAAAATGTATTGTTTTAGGGAGGAGGTCACTATTGAAAGTACACCAAAATAGTATTTGGAATTTTTCTTACGGAAATATTTCATATGGAGACCATAGGTAAAGGAAGCTGTGTAACCGGTCAGGAAATGCCAGGGATGGTAGCTTTTTGAAGTGTGATTCACTTATCTGAAAGTGCATGAGATGTATACTTGAAACTAATCAATATTTCAAACCTCACTTTTCACCTATTCAATAGTTCTAGTAGCCAAGTAGTTAAAGTGTAAGAATGCCCTGTTCACTGTTGCTAGTCTATGAACAAAATCTATATTTCTAATTTCTTCACTTTGGAGCTCTGGTGTTTTGTAGGTCTTAATGCCGAAAGGACCAAAAATTTATAATCATATAAAGAAATTCCATTTTTCTTTATTAGGGTAATCCTTCAAAAGAATATCAATGTTGTAACCAGTTTTCAAATGAAAGAGTGGAATAACTATGTATGTTATCTTTCTTCCTTCATAATGGTCATATTTGTATATATAACCAATTTCTTGTGTTTCTCTCTCTTGTCATTCCCCACTATAATACATGTACTACTCAGCCTTGTAGTTCAGCCATACAGTTGAAGACATAGGAAATAATATGACTCAACTTTGTGATGAGAACTTACTTGTTGATGATGTATTCTCCCCGTGAAGGTGAGGGTAATCATGTCTTCAACTATTGAATACAGACATATCTTCCACCAATATTTAGTGTCAGTTTCTCCAATGAGAGTCACTATCATGAAGACAAAAGATTAATCAGAGGGCCCTGCTTCTGTGAAATGTAAGTGGCTTTAAGCATCTACAAACATCTAAAAATTTCAGGAACTTTCCATAGAAATTGACTACCATAAAGATCACACATGATAGACATGATTGGGAACTATTCTTGTGGCTTTTGAATTTTCAGAGTGCTAAAAGTCATTAATCATTAACACATCTTATGTTGAAACATTTATTTTTCATATTGTTTGTTGCCTAAATACTGGACAATTTTCTGTTTTTCTGATTGAAGTAACAACAGTCTGATACAGTGATAATTCTGTTTAACATATCTTCTACAAAGTTCTTAAAATTAATACTATAGAAATATTAAATTCTCTCATGGTTTATTCCACATGTATAAGATTTGATTTGTGAATTTTTTCTTTAAATTATCCTTAATCTTTTTTGTACTGTCCAGTTGTTATCCCACTTCTGGTCTGCCCTCTAACAGTTCCTCATTCTATTCCTCCTCTCCTGCACAGAGGAAACCCCAACCCCCACCCGTACTCTACCAGGCCTCCTCATTCCCTGGGGTCTCAAGTCTTTGGAGGTGCATTCTCTCTCACTGAGGGCAGACTAGACAGGTCTCTTCTGTATATGTGCCAGGGGCCTCAGACCAGTTAATATATTCTGTCTGGTTGGTGACTGAGTGTTTGAGAGATCTTAGTGGTCCAGGTTAGTTGAGACTTCTGGTCTTCCTATGGGGAAGCCCTCCTCCTTTGCTTCTTCCAGCCTTTCTCTAATTCAACCACAGGGGTCCCCAACTTCAGTCCATTGGTAGGATGTAAATATCTGCATCTGACTCATTCAGCTGCTTGTTGGGGCTCTCAGAGGGCAATCATGCTAGGCTCCTGTCTGTAAGCACACCAATAATAGTGTCAGGTCTTGGAGCCTCCCCTTGAGATGGATCCCAATTTGGACCACTTACTGACCCTCCTTTTTCCCTCAGTCTCTTCCCCAATTTTGTCCCTGTAGTTCTTTTAGACAGGCACAATTCTGAGTCAGAGTTTATGATTGTGAGATGGCAACCCCATTGATTCTCTGTCTGTCTACTGGAGGTAGACTCTACAAATTCCCTCTCCCTACTGTTAGGCATTCCATCTAACCTCCCTCTCTTTGAATCCTGAGCCCATCTCATCTCCCAGGTCTCTGGTACATTCTATGGGGTACCCCCACTTCCTATCTCCCAAGATTGCCAGTTTCCATTCTTTCTGCTGGCACTCTGGGCTTCACTTCTGTCCTGCCCTCAATATCTGATCATGTTCCCCTTTTCCCCTCCATGTCACCTCTCCAACCCATCTCCCTTCCTCCCTCTGCCCCATATGATTGCTTTCTTCTCCCTCCTAAGTGGAATTGAGACATCCTCACTTGAGCCCTTCAAATTGTTAACCTTCGTGAGTTCTGTGCATAGTATCCTGTGTATTCTGTACTTTTTTTTTTGGCTAATATCTTATTAGTGAGTACATCTTGCCCATCATGTAGCTTAAAATTTGAGAATTGTAAGTTTTGAAATGAGATCTCCAGTGACATTTTTCTCCACTAATGTATTAGCTTTCACAATTTCAAGAACATTGTGGATGACTACATCGTGATTTCTGACTCTTGTCCATTTAATTCTTTGAAGGAGATCCCTCAAGTCTTCATACAATGTAATGTACAGTGAACAAAGAATCCAAAGCTCGTGCAGTCTGTGAAATGCCAGGATGTATACTTCCAAGTGTTTGGGTGTGGCCTACCTTCTAGCAGCTTGCAGGGCGGCTTCCTGCCTTGCATATGCAACTTATATATCATTTTTTATCTTCTATTTTCTCATTCTGCCTTTCTACTGCCACATAAATATTCCCCGAGTTCCTTTGATATTTCAGGATTTAGGGGTAATTTATAAAGAACTTACTCCTTTGCTTCATGAAAATAACAAAACCTTAATAAATTTGGTTACGCAAAAGCTAGATGTTTTGAAAACACAAAGAATGTTGAAGTAGAAAATGGAACTGCCAAGTATGGTGTCCTTAAAATTCTTTGAACTTTTGCAATAGACCCACTCTCCACCAGTACTTCATAAAGCTTTTGGTGTATGAAGCATCTACTGACATTTCTTTTTAATGGATAATAGCAATTTGATAGTTCCACTCTTACTCTATACAGATCCTTTCTACTACTTGATTTTTCCCACTGAAATGTCACTTATAAAACATTTTAGTCTATGCCAGACATTTAAGGAGAAATCTGGCATTTAAAAGTACTGGTGTCATTTTTAGTCACCTATTTCCCTCTTTACTTTTATGTCTTTTCTTTATAGTATAAATTAATTTAACTTAGCATCATTGTCTAAGCCAGACACAGTTACATTAATCTTTTCCAGTAATAGAAGGGAATACATTTTCACATTAGGACAATTTCTCCTAAACCTGCCTTGTCCTGGAAATTGCTATGTAGCTGAGGTAATCTTTGAACTTGTAATCCTCTTGCATTCATTTCCAAAGTCCTGGCTTACAAGGGTACCTTGCCAGGTGACATTTATGCAGTAATACTATTACTAATCATTCCTTAGATAGTGCATTATTCGTCATTCAAATTACAGAGTGATGATGAATGAGCTGAATTGGTGTAAAGGCTAAAGAGGCCTAACTGAAAACAAGAACACAGGGTTTTAAGAGGCAAAGAGAGACATCACAAGTGCTTTCTTTAAGATATTAAAGAATATAGTTACTGAGAATACTAGGCTCCTAAAGATTCTGCAGGGCTCAGTAATGGGCTCTGAATGGCTACACAAGTGAGTCCTGTCAGAATAGACATTAAGTCAAGCTGATGCTAGTTAGAGAGAGTGGGGGATTTGATACTTGAAATTAACTCTGTGGAAGTTGGAAGAAAATACTAAACAGCAACAAATCTGAAGGTAATTACTACTGGTCTCTCTGGTTAAGTGAACTTGGTCTGATAATCGGCCATGATAAGATAATGTATCTCTTCTTTTATATTAGCACAAAGAAGGCATTGCCTCATTTACTGGTTTGGCTCATTTGATAAATTCATAGGCCAGGCTTTCCTAATATGGTTTTGACACATCCATGTGTCCATTTAGTCTTAATTTAATTTGATAAGTTTGTATGTGGTAATAGGCCATTTGCATAAATTAGTTATCAGTCTGTAGTTCATGGTCTTTACTGGACAGATGGTGGCTATTTACGTTTACAAATAACATGTTCACTGATTCTGCCTTGGCACTTACACACAAAATGGAAGAAACCACTGTTGTAAGAAGAACTCAGTCTGGACAGGACACGGCCTAAAGAGAATACAGTTTAGCTTAGAGCAGCATCTAGCCTAGTTTCTGTATAATTTGTCAATTCTAAAGAAATTGTGAGTGTGTGTGTGTATGTGTGTGTGTGTGTGTGTGTGTGTGTGTGTGTGTGTGTTTGCCTATGTACTTGGGTGAGTTTACTGTGGTGTACATGTGCATTTTTTTATTTGTTTTGTTTTGTATCTCGGTAACTTGTCTCATTAGCCTGGAGTTGATCTGAGTAGAGCAGGATGTTTCAGTAGCCTCAATGAACTTTCTGTTTCTGCAACCCTAGTGCTGTGATTACAAATCAGCACCACCACATCTAGATTTCTCATGAAGGTCCTGAGGATGAATCCAATTTAGGTTCCCATGAAGCAAAGAAGGCCATTTACTAAGTAAACTTTCTCACAAGGCCATAGTTTTCTATTTATTTTTTTTTTTTTAGGAAATAAAGTCTTTTTATTTTATTTTGTTTATTTTTTTTAGATATTATCTTTATTTACATGTAAATTTTCCCTTTCCCAGGTTCCCCTCCAAAAAACAAACAAACAAACAAAAACAACAAGAACAAACCCCTGTTGCCTCCCCCCTCCCCATGCCTGCCACCCCACCCTCTCCCACTTATTGGCCCTGGCATTCCCCTACACTAGGGCACAGAACCTTCACAAGGCCGAGGTCCTTTCCTCCTATTGATGATCGAATTTGCAATCCTCTACTATACACATGCTGCCAGAACATTCAGTCCCACCCTGTATAGTCCTTGATTGGTGGTTGGGTCCCTGGGAGCTCTGAGGGTACTAGTTAGTAAAGGTTGTTCGTCCTAAGGGGCTGCAAACCCTTCAGCTCCATAGAACCTTTCTCTAACTCCTTCATTGGGAACAGTGTACTCAGTTCAATGAATGGTTGTGAGCCTCTACATCTGTATTAGTCAGGTATTGTCAGAGCCTCTCAGGAGATAGCTATATGCTTGTCCTTCCTTCAGTCTCTGCTCCATAGTTAATCTCTGCCACTTCTTCTGTGGGTGTTTGGTTCCCCTTTTTAAGAAGGAATGAAATGTTCACCTTTTGGTCTTCCTTCTTCTTAAGTTTCTTTAAATACATTTGAGGCAATATATTTCTTCTTTGAATTATATAATAAAATATCTTCCCCAAAAATGTCTTTGTTCTGTCTCTCTTTTCCAAACTATTAAAATATTATCTCTATCTCTATGATAGATAGATAGATAGATAGATAGATAGATAGATAGATAGATAGATAGATAGATAGATATTATGTATTTTTGGGAATTGAACACTGACCACTGTACATGCTAAGGCATGCACTCTACTACTGAGTTACATACTCAGATCCTTCTTATTGTCCTTGAAGCTTATTAATCATCAGATTTATTTTGTTTGCCTTGTAATGAGAAATATATATCAAAACATTTTAAAATCTAAGAATATCTGAGTAATATCTCCTTATCATTCATCCATTTTGTAGAATGCTCATATTGTCCTTTTATTCTCCACTGCCATCTTGATTCATATCCAGTTTTTTTTTTCAGTTTTTCAAGACACCAGTTTGTCTTTAGGCCACAATTCTTGCTTACTTTTTAAAAAGACATTATCTGTTAGTATTTATATGTAAGATTGGGATTTAAAAAAAACATATGAGATAGAAGTAGAAATTTGATAGGAATTCAATGTATGAATTGTATGCCTGCAGAGCAAATTGGTATAAACAAGAAAAAAAGAGAAAGTCAATCTGATTATTTTTTACCGAGATTGGACATTGAAGAGAATTTAATGGAAAGACCAGTGACAAAAAGAGAGAAGGAGGGGAATTGAGTTTAAAGACAAAAACATATGTAATCAGAGTTAAGCAGCAGAATCATAGGACTATTAGGCAACAAAGAACTAATTTTTGAAAATTCTCCAGAGGAAAGGCTCTTATGTTCATTACAAAGATAGCTTGTTCAGGTTCAGGGAGGTATCTCAAGCCAGATAAGAGAGAATTTAAAAGAGGATAGAAGAAAATTGATTGGTAAAGTGGATTCTTACCTTTTCATTTATGAAAAATTGTTTCAAAATAGTTTGGAAAGATGGGAAATAGTATTGCAAGAAGCAAAATAAGGACTCTGAAATAATCATAAGGACAAGAGCAAAGTGAACTATAATGAGTACACATTAAGAAAATTGAAAACTTACTAAGTAGAAAAGGAAAGAGAGTATATAGAATGAGTCTACTGAATGAGAAAGGAGGAACTGGATGCTTGTGTGAAGGAATGCCTGTAATTAGATTACTTAGGTTCCATTAACTAGATTAGGTTAGTGGGGATAGGTAGAACTTGTTTCTTGATCAGATTTTCAATGAAGTTTCCTATAAAGGTAACAAGGTGTATATAATTCTTCTACCCTAATATGAGGTATCTAGGTTCTTCACACTTATTTTTGTGAGTGGAATTTTTGCATTTCTTATGCTTATCCATTTATTAATTATTTTTTATTTTCTAAAACATATTCAACTTTAAATATTCTATGATGATATTCTTCTTATCCCCAAGTTGATGGAGATTCTCTCCTCCTCTCTACCTAGACAACTTTAAGTTCTTTATCAAAAAGCAAATCAAAAACCCAGTACAACAACAAAACATCCAAGACCTAGTAAACAAAATACAATGTCACCCCAAAACATAGAAAAATATACAAACATCCCAAAAGTCATAAAGCAACAAGAACCCACAAAACTGTAACCAAATAGAAGCACGCAAAAGATTTCTGACATTCATTATTTATTGGTTAAATATTCCTGAACATGAAAACTGCTTTAGAATGGTTGATTATAACCCAGTGTCTTTCCATTCAGATAAATGATATTCTGTGTCCTAGTAGGTAGAAATGACAGTTTTATTTTATTTTTTTATTCTTAAATCTTTTTTTTTACACTTCAGACTTTATCCCACTCCTGGTGCAGCCTCTGACTTTTCTACATCTCATACCTCCTACCCCCTCCCCCTTGTCTCCAAGAGGATGTCTACACCCCCACCCCTACCTACCCCACAAGATCTCCCTGGGGCTTCAAGTCTCTTGAGTGTTAGGTGAATCTTCTCTGACCTGGCAGTCCTCTGCTGTATTTGTGCTGGTGGCCTCATATCAGCTGGTGTATGCTGCCTAGTTGGTGGCTCATTGTCTGAGAGATCTTGGGGATGTGCAGGTTAGTAGAGATGCTGTTGGTCTTCCTATAGGGTCACCCTCCATTGCTTCTTCGAGAAACAAGACAGTTTCATTATTAATTTTTACTCTGTTGGCTCAGTATACATTAATTTATTGTTTAATATGATAAAATAAAATATAATAGGCTATAACAAAAAAAAAATCACATTAAAATCGCACAAGATCAACCAACAGAAGGAATAGAAACCAAGAGAAAGTACAACAGTCAGAGACCTATTCATTTGCACACTAAGGAATCCCATAAAAACAGTAAACTGGAAGCCATGTTAGGATCCCAGAGAACCTGGTGTATACCTAGACGTAGTCCATGTGTTTTCTGCTACCGTCTCTGTAAATTCCTATGAATTTTCCTCATGTTGGTTCAGAACAGCTTGTTTTCTTGATGTCCTCCATATCCTTTGGCTCTTTCTCCCTATTTTCCCTTGGGGTTCCATAAGCTCAGAGAGGAAGGTTTTAATGGAATCCTATTCAGCTGTGTTCAATATGTGTTAGTAATGTCAAACTTTTAATCTACTGAATTCAAGGTTGTAATTAAATATCTAGGAGTTACCTAAAGATTTTTTTACAATAAATAGTTAAATTGATATCATAAAATTAGAGAATTTAAAAAATATTGATTTACAAATCATGACATACCCAATTTCCAAAAATTAGATACTTTTTAAAACTTGATAAATTTACACAAATTTGTTTATCATTTTCTTCTAACATCTAAGAAATCTATCCTTGTGTCAGACTAGTGTATGATTGGATTTTTTAATATATTTTTTAAGTTTTAAATAATTTAAAATAATATAATAATATATTTAAATTTATGTACTTCCCATGTACCACTCTGTGTAATCTTTCAAATTCATGGAATATTTATATTATTGTTGCAATGTGATATATATATATATGTGTGTGTGTACGTATATATAGGTGTGTGTGTGTGTGTGTGTGTGTGTGTGTGTATTTTAAGGGATAATGTCATCTACAACTTCCCTAAGCTTTTGTGAGGTTAGTTTTAGTAAGTTGTCTGAGCTATACTGTCAAACATTTGTTTTACTCTACATAAATAAAAATTGCTTCTGAGTCATTACTGCTAAGCATTTTCTTCCATTTCTAATTTGTGTGTGAAGAGATTTATTCTCTTCTTTCATTAGTGCTTGCTAATCTTCTTTGTGGGCCACTCTTTAACTCTTTCCTATGACAGTCAGACATCTGTTTTTGCTTTTTGGACATAACTTCATTCCTAGGTCTATGATCGAATACTCATTTCCTTGTCTGCATGAGATGGAAAATACAAAATTTCTTTCCATCACAGCACCTGTGACATAGTCAGGCACTCATTGTACTGTGCCTGAAGTCAATGCTTCTCAATAATGGCCACAGTAGAATAATTGCAGTCATTCTCTATTTCCCCTTGGGTTAAAGGACTACATCTAGATTTATAAATGTTTATGGTTCCTATCCACCTTTATTTCCTCCCCCAAATCAACAGAAACTCTTTAAAGACAAATAAAGTACAAACAAGTACTTACTTTCTTATCAATCATAATTTTCATTCTTTACCTTTTTGATAAAATCTTTGCAAAAGGTGGTCAAAGAAACCTAGGATAAGTTCTTAGAACTGGATCACTAGCCTGGTGAAATGGGACTGCTATAAGTTCTAAGTCTGAGCCTCTAAAAGTCAAAATGTGATGTTTTTTTTATATAGCTCTTCATTGTAAACATCAATATATTCCCTTTTCTGTTTTGCTTCAATGATCTGTCACTGTAATTTGTATTCCTTCAGTTTGCCATGACACATATCAGAAATAAGAGACAGTGTTCACTTCATCTGATATAAGTTCAATCATTTGTTTATCAACTTTCTAGTTATGATTTAATGAAGAACATTTATGGCATTAACATTTGCAAATCAAAGTAAGTTAGTTTTCTTCAGGATATATAACTACCACAACACTATAATGTACAATTTAATAAACATCTTATAACTATTTTAAGATACTCTGTTCTAAGCTATTCTTAAGTAAATAGAATGGGTCTGTAGAGTCAGCTCAGTCAGTAAAGTGTACCTATGTTCAGTACCAAGCATACACAAAATCATGTCAGGCAAAACTGATCAGCTGAAATGATAAAAGCTTTTGCTGAAAGCCTCATGATGATATGACTTCTTCAGGGCCAAAACAGTGGAAAGGAGAAAATTTATCCCTAAAACACTTTTCTGATCTTCTCCACACAGGCATACAGTCACAAACTAAATAAACAACGATGAGCAAATTCTATGATTATTTATAAAACGTTAGTGCAGAAGACAGAAAATAGGGTGGATCTATGTAGCAATGCTAAATGGTCAGCTCTGAAATCTTACATTTAAGCAGCAGTATACAAAATGAGAAGTTGTATTTATTATATATTTAAGGTCAACAATAACACTCACAGAGAGAGATATACACAGATGCACACATACCACAGTAATTTAAAAGAAGGAAGCCATGGATTTTGAGAAAACAAAGACTAGCTATGTTCATGTACAGGAGGGGAAAAACAGAAAAGAAGATTTATATAATTATATTTAATTTAAAAAATAAATAAAAGCCCGACATTATGGTACATGCTTATAATTTCAACAGTGAGAGAGTAGAGATAAGCAGACACCTTGGATCCTCATCTAGCCAGCCTACCCTAAATATTAACCTTAAAATCCCCATGAATGTATAGAGACTCTCTTGTGTACTGTGTGGAAGCTTCACCTGTTGATAAAATTTGATGGCTTATTATTAGCAAGAGTCAGGAAATAAAATATGGGAGTCCCAGCAGAGAGAATGGAACGCTAGGAGATATTCAGGCACTGGGAGATTTGGGATGTACTGTGAGGAAATGAATCACATGAAACTGAGGAGAGGTAACAAACCATGTGGCACCCATAGATAGAATAAATATTACATGTTTATTCTAAATTTATAAATTATAAGACTTGGTACATAAGCCCAAGCTCATGGCCTAGGCATTTATTCATGAATAATTAAGTCTCAGAGTTGTTATTTGTGAACTGGGGTGCTGGTAGAAAAGACCACGGTTATAAATGAATAGCTCTGTTTCAAATATGAAACATTTTGGCTCCTGCAGAACACCACCCAAGATTAGTCTCTAACCTCATGCATGACAATACAAGTGAAAACACACAAAATAAAAGTAAAACTGACCAATATGTAGATACTTTTGCCAAAAGTGCATTCATAGTTGGTCTGACTTCAATACAAAGCCCAGTACATTCATTTCACTACTTTAAACTAACTAGAAAATCAATAGTTTCTTTTAAACACTGACTTCTTCAAAATAACTTTTTGTCCTACTTTGAGTACCTAGTATTAAAAGTGTAAAGCCTTGAAGTATGTTGTTATTCTACAACACATCCTGAGAGTTAGGTGTTATCTGTTAACAACCAGAAAATGAATAGATGATCAGGATGGATTCTGGACTCTGGGGTTTGATTTGTTAATTTAAAAGCATGAGATTGAAAAAGGATAAATTATCATTGACTTTCAATACTGCATCTGATAAAAACAACAAAATAATCTAAGGATCTATGCATGGTTCTATCAAGTGTTCACAAAAATGATAGAACTCTTCTATAGTATCTAATTAAATAATTAAGTTACTTTGATATGATTATTTTGTCACTGCATTTTGCAATTATTAATCCTTTCAGCTGTCCCTGAAATACAACCTTGCAGGATTCTTTTGTATATTTCACAAAACTGTATTATTATGCTATTATCTGACTAGAATAGGCAAATTCTTTCTAGTTCTTTGTATAATGACTTTCAGTATAGATGTATGTAAGAGAATAAGATTTTACAGGAAAAGAATTTGCACACCTTGAAATGTATATTGCTCTTTCTTCTCCATTGTTATGGCCTAGTGACATTATATTTGATCACAGTATTATTGCTCATATGTTTTTCTACTGAATTATAAAAACCACATTGACATGCCGCAGCCTAAAGATTGCATTCTTTGAAGTGATGACAGTGCTGCTAGTCACTGCTTGAATTTAGATTCTAAGAAAATACTAAGTCTTTCTTTCTCTTAATAGCACAAAGCCTATTGAATACTTAATTATTTTCCTTATAATAGTAAACAGTAGACAATCTTCCCTCAAAGGAACAACACCCTTCTTTATTATCCTATGATGATAATATGTTTTCTTTTAATTACTCTCTTTGCTATTAACAGTGATGTTTAACAAATTCTGTGGTTAATTATTCTTTATTTGTAAAATGTTAGTTCTGAAGACAGTAATTTGAACGGTTCTATGTAACAAACTCATGGAAATCAGTCGTATTTTCAAGGGGCAGCAGAGTTGCTTAAGTGAACAAATTATATTGCCAAGTCATATTTTTTTCTCTCTCTCTTTCCCTCCCCCCTTTCCCTCTTTCTATCTCTTTCTTTCTCTTCTTCTGAATATGCCAGAGAAGCTCTGTAACTAAACAACATTTTCATATCTTTTCTAAATTTATATTTTGAACAAGATTTTCTGATGTTATCTGGGTTGGCTCAAACATGTTATCTTCCTATCTAAAATCATAAATATTGAGATTTCAAAAATATGTTTGTGTTCTAATTCCAGATATATCTCTTTTCATTGAAATGCATAATGAATGTAGATTATATTTATTTCACACTCGTAATCAGAAAAATACTATTATACCTGTAGGTACACTGAAGACAGAGTAAGCTAGATATAAGAATATATATGATTAATAGCAAGAATACTGAGAAAGTGAGAAGGCACACATCACTGTGTTTATTGCTATATACTGTTAATTCATGAATACATAGCTACTAACATGACTGTTATCATAATACACAGATTTTGCTCATGCCATCAAAAACCTATATTGAAAATACATATAAACTCTAATTGCAATTCCATGTAAAATGTATAACTAAATGAACGCTGAAGGCTGAATGGCCAACATCAAAAATCCAGAAGGTAGGAAGCAAATGATCAATTTTTTAGTTCTTTCCTTAGTGCAAATGTAGGCAATGAAAATTCAAAGTATATATAAATATATATTATAAAACTGTTTAAGGTACTTCAGTATTTATTTATTTTAGTACTGATATTCTAGTTACTAATAAGCCTCTCAATCTGTAATTCTTAATTAAGAAAACTATTATTCAGGCAACAAAATATTACTGTCTTCTAGATAAAATGTTTACAAATTACACCACCTTGGTTATGAATCATTATTATTCAGAAAGCCAATTCATATGATCTTGTAGAAATTTACCATTAAATTAGAGCAATTCATCTGATAAATTGAGATGATTAATGATAAGTGGTCAATAGCTTCACTTCTTATATTCGTTTGTTTATTCTTTTGTTCAGTCAAAGCTTAAACATTGACAAGTTATCAGTCTCATTAATAGGGAACTTTCCTTCTCATTTTTTTTAATCCAAGAAACTGGAAAGCTTTGTTGCTGTTGAGTATTAGAGATGAGAAGCTGCATTTTGTGTGCTGTATGCTGTGGATAACACTAGTGCATTTGTTACACAAGCCCTTCGGTTCACTTGTAGGAAATATGTTTTAATTCTGTTCTGTACACAGAGACAGCTTTGCTGAGAATGATTCTGAGGACGTCACTCAATACAGTTCTCTTCCCCAGGACCAGTTGCCATCTCAGTCTTGGGAATTAATTGCTAGGCCATTTTCCAGGTTTTTTGTTTGTTTGTTTGTTTGTTTGTTTGTTTGTTTTTGTGAGACAACCATGCTTTATTTTCACGTTGACACACCCTCTTCTCTTGTTCCATATAACATTTGCTGCTTG
>JADRCD010128042.1:0-15104 GCA_019843815.1 Montemys delectorum | reverse complement strand
TTTACTTCCCTGGATAGACTTTATATACAGTTTTGGGGTCATTCAGATTTTGACAGCAGTTACCTCTCATTGGTTTGGGCTGAGGGTTTGGGGAATCTTTATTTGCATGTAAGAAGGCTTGGTAATGATAATACGTGACCAATATCACACACCTCTCCTGCGGGGGCCTTTGGAGGATTGTGACTGAAACAGGATCCAGGGACCCAGGAGGCATGGCTGAACACCTTCCTTCCCATGCAGGCAGAAATTATCGCCCACCAGGTCATTGGGGTTTCAAACCTGTTACTCGACTGGGACCAGGTTGCCTGAACAGAGCACTGCCGCACACTGTCTGTTGTTAGGTAGCTCCTTGTCTTTATGACTTGTGCCGTTCCCATTAGATATGGCTATGCCACTATTGGTTGTTTCCTTCACTTCACAGAACACTTTCAGTTCTATGAAGCTCCACCAGTCAACTGTTGCCCTCAACTCTTGAGCAAATTGAGTTCTATTCAGAAAGTCTTTTCCAGTACTTGTATCTTATAAGGTACTACCAACATTTTCTTCCAGCCATTTTAGCATTTCTGGTTTCAAGTTGAAATCTTTGACTTACCTATCTGATTTTTGTGCATGATTCTAATTTAATTCTTATGAAAGTGGACATCCAATTTTCCCAGCACCATATGTTGAAGATGCAATCTCTTTTCCAATGTATATTTTTTGACTTTGCCAAGTATCAGATCAATAGTTTCATAAACTCACGTTTGGGCCTTCTACTTTAGTCTACCTGTTGATTACCTGCTTTTATGCATAATTCCATATTGTTATTTATTTATTTATTTACACTCCAGATATTATTCCATCCTGGACGACCATCCAACTGTTCCACATCCTATACCTCCTCTCCACCCCCTGTCTCCATGAGGATGTCCCCCCCCCCCCCCCCCCCACCCCACCAGACCTCCAAACTCCCTGGGGCCTCCAGTCTCTTGAGGGTTAGGAGCATTTTCTCTGACTGAACCCAGACCTGGCAGTCCTCTGCTATATATGTGTTGGGGGCCTCATATCAGCTGGTGTATGCTGTGTCCACACTTGGGCCCTTCAGCTTGTTGATCGTTTTGAGTTCTGTGGATTGTATCTTGGGTATTATGTACCTTTTTTTTCTTGGCTAATATCTAATTATTAGTGAGTGCATACCATGCATGTCCTTTTGGATCTGAGTTACCTCATTCAGGATATTTTCTAGTTCCATCCATTAGCCTGCAAAACATAGGATATCCTTTTTCCTAATAGCTGAGTAGTATTCCATTGTGTAAATGAACCACATTTCTGTATCCACATTCTTCTAATGTTGGACATCTGGGTTGTTTCCAATGTCAGGCTATCACAAACAAGGCCACTATGAACATAGTGGAAGAGTGCCCCTGTGGCATGGTGGAGCATCTTTTGGGTATATTCCCAAGAGTGGTATTGCTGGGTCTTCAGGTAGATCTATTTACAATTTTCTGAGGAAATTCAAGATTGATTTCCAGAGTCATTGTACCAGTTTGCAATCCCACCAGCAATGGAGGAGTGTTTCTCTTTCTCCACATCCTCTCCAACATGTGTTGTTGCCTGCGCTTTTGATCTTAGTCATTCTGATTGGTGTAAGGCGGAATCTCAGGGTCATTTTGTTTGCATTTCTCTGATCACTAAGGACTTTGAACATTTTTTTTAGGTGCTTCTCAGCCATTCGAGATTCCTCTGTTCTTGGTTGGTGGTTTAGTCCCTGGGAGCTCTGAGGGTACTAGTTAGTTCATATTGTTGTTCTTACTAAGGGGCTGTAAACCCCTTCAGCTCCTTGGGTCCTTTCTCTAGCTCCTTCACTGGGGACCCTATGTTCAGTCTGATGGATGGCTGTGAGCCTCTACTTCTGTGTTAGTCTGGTACTGTCAGAACCTCTCAGGAGACAGCTCTATCAGGTTCCTGTCAACCAGCACTTGCTGGCATCCATGATAGTATCTGGGTTTGGTGACTGAATATGAGAAGGATTCCCAGGTGGAGCAGTCTCTGGATTGTCCTTCCTTCAGTCTCTTCTCTATAGTTTGTCTCTGTAACTCCTTCCATGGGTATTTTGTTTCTCCTTCTAAGAAGGAATGAAGTATCCACATTTTGGTCTTCCTTCTTCTTGAGCTTCTTGTGGTTTGTGGATTGTATTTTGTGTATTCTGATCTTCTGGGCTAATATTCACTTATCAGAGAATGCATACCATGTGTGTTCTTTTGTGATTGGGTTACCTCACTCAGGATGATATTCTCCAGATCCATTCATTTCCCTAAGAATTTCATAAATTCATTGTTTTTAATAGCGGAGTAGTACTCTATTGTGTAAATGTACTACATTTTCTGTATCCATTCCTCTGATGAGGAACATCTGGGTTGTTTCCATCTTCTGGCTATTATAAATAAGGCTGCTATGAACATAGTGGAGCATGTGTCCTTATTACATGTTGGATCATCTTCTGGGTATATGCACAGGAGTGATATTCCTGGGTCCTCAGGTAGCACTATGTCTAATTTTCTGAGGAACCACCAAACTGATTTCCAGAGTGGTTGTACCAGCTTGTAATCCCACCAGCAATGAAGAAGTGTTCTTTCTTCACATCCTCACCAGCATCTGCTGTCACCTGAGTTTTTGATCTTAGCCATTCTGACTGGTGTGAGGTGGAAGCTCAGGGTTGTTTTAATTTGCATTCCCCTGATGCCTAAGGATGTTGAACATTTCTTAGGTGCTTCTCAGCCATTTGGAATTCCTCAGTTGAGAATCCTTTGCTTAGCTCTGTACCCCATTTTTTATAGGGTTATTTGGTTCTCTGTAGTCTAACTTCTTGAGTTCTTTGTATATATTGGATATTAGCCCTCTATCACATGTAGGATTGGTAACGATCTTTTCCCAATCTGTTGGTTGTCATTTTGTCTTATTGACAGTGTCCTTTGTCTTATGGAAGCTTTGTAACTTAATGAGGTTCCATTTGTCAATTCTTGATCTTAGAGTATAAGGTATTGGTCATCTGTTGAGGAAATGTTTCCCTGTGCCCATGTGCTCGAGTCTCTTCCCACTTTCTTTTCTATTAGTTTCAGTGTATCTGGCTTTATGGGGAGGTTCTTGATACACTTGGACTTGAGCTTTGTACAAGGAGATAGGAATGGATCTATTTGCATTCTTCTCTATGCTAACTACCAGTGGATCCATCACCATTTGTTGAAAATGCTGTCTTTTTTTTTCCCCCACTGGATTGTTTTAGCTCCTTTGTCAAAGATCAAGTGACCATAAGTGTGTGTTCATTTCTGGGTCTTCAATTCCATTCCATTGATCTACTTGCCTGTCTCTGTATCAATACCATACGGTTTTTATCATAATTGCTCTGTAGTACAGCTTGAGGTCAGGGATGGTGATTCCACCAGAAGTTCTTTTATTTGTTGAGAATCGTTTTCACTATCCTAGGTTTTTTATTACTCCAGATGAATTTGCAAATTGCTCTTTCTAACTCTGTGAAGACTTGAGTTGGAATGTTGATGTTGATTGCATTGAATCTGTAGATTGCTTTTGGCAAGATGGCCCTTTTACTGTATTAATCCTGCCAATCCATGAGCATGGGAGATCTTTCCTTCTTCTGAGGTCTTATTTGAATTGTTTCTTCAGAGACTTGAAGATCTTCTCATATGGATACTTCACTTGCTTGGTTAGAGTCACACCAAGATATTTTATATCATTTGTGACTATTGTGAAGGGTGTCATTTCCCTAATTTCATTGTCAGCCTGTTTATCCTTTGAGTATAGGTAGGCTACTGATTTTTTTGAATTAATCTGATATCAGCTGTAGGATTTCTCCAGTGGAATTTTTTGGGTCACTTAATTATACTATCATATCATCTGCAAATAGTGATATTTTGACTTCTTCCCGTACAATTTGTATCCCTTTGTCCTCCTTTTGTTGTCTAATTGCTCTAGCGAGAACTTTGAATACTATATTGAATAGAGAGGGAGAGAGAAGGCAGCTTTGTCTAGTTCCTGATTTTAGTGAGATCCCTTCAAGTTTCTCTCCATTTAGTTTGATGTTGGCTACTGGTTTGCTGTATATTTCTTTTATGATGTTTAGGTATGGGCCTTGAATTCCTGATCTTTCCAAGACTTTTATCATGAAGGGGTGTTGAATTTTGTCAAATGCTTTCTCAGTATCTAATGAGATGATCATGTGTTTTTTTCTTTGAGTTGGTTTATATAGTTTATTATGTAAGTGGATTTCTGTATATTGAGCCAACCATGCATTCCTGGGATGAAGCCAACTTGTTCATGGTGAATGATCATTCTGATGTGTTCTTGGATTGAGTTGGCAAGAATTTTATTGAGTAGTTTTACATTGATATTCATAAGGGACATTGGTCTGAAATTCTCTTTCTTTATTGGGTCTTTGTGTGGTTTAGGTATCAGAGTAATTGTGGCTTCATAGAACGAATTGGGTAGAGTACCTTCTGTTTCTATTTTGTGGAATAGTTTGAGGAGCATTGGTAATAGGTCTTCTTTGAAGGTCTGATAAAACTCTATACTAAACCCATCTGGTCCTGGGCCTTTTTTTTTTTTGGTTGGGAGAGTATTAATGACTGTTTCTATTTGATTAGCAGATATGGGACTGTTTAGATTGTTTATCTGATCTTCATATAACTTTGGTACCTGGTATCTGTCTAGAAAAGTGTCCATTTCATTCAAGTTTTCCAGTTTTGTCATTTATAGGCCTTTCTAGTAGTATCTGAAAATTTTTTTGGATTTTTATAAGTTTCTGTTGTAATGTCTCCTTTTTCATTTCTGATATTTTAAATTAGAATACTGTCTCTGTGCTCTATAGTTAGTTTGGCTAAGGGTTTATCTATTTTGTTGATTTTCTCTAAGAGCCAGCTCCTGGTTTGGTTGATTCTTTGTATAGTTCTTTTTGTTTCCACTTGTTTGATTTCAGCCCTGAGTTTGATTATTTCCTGCTCTCTACTTCTCTTTGGTGAATTTGCTTCTTTTTGTTCTAGAGCTTTCAGATGTGCTGGCAAATTTCTGGTGTATGTTCTCTCCAGTTCCTTTTTGGAGGCACTCAGAGCCATGAGTTTTCCTCTTAGCACTGCTTTCATTGTGTCCCATAAGTTTGGGTATGTTGCAGCTTCATTTACATTAAACTCTATAAAGTCTTTCATTTTTTTTTTCTCTATTTCTTGACCAAGTTATCATTGAGTTGAGTGTTGTTCAGTTTCTGCATGTATGTGGGCTTTTTATTGTTTATGTTGTTATTGAGGACCAGCCTTAGTCTGTGGTGATCTGATAGGATGCAAGGAATCATTTCAATCTTCATGTATGAGGCATATTTTATGACGATTATATTGTCAATTTTGGAGAAGTTACCATGAGGTGTTGAGAATAAAGTATAGTCTTTTGTTTTAGGATTATATGTTCTATAGACATCTGTTAAATCTATTTGTTTTATAACTTCTGTTAGTTTCCCTGTGTGTCTATTTGGTTTCTGATTCTATGATCTGTCCATTGCAGAGAGTGGGGTGTTGAAATCTCCCAGTATTATTGTGTGTGGTGCAATATGTGCTTTAAGTTTTAGTAAAGTTTCTTTTATGAAAGTGGATGCCCTTGCATTTGGAGCATAGATGTTCAGAATTGAGAGTTCATCTTGGTATATTTTACTTTTGATGAGTATGAAGTGTCCCTCCTTATCTTTTTTTGATCACTTTAAGTTGAAAGTTGATTTTATTTAATATTAGAATGGCTACTCCAGCTTGTTTCTTGGGACCATTTGTTTGGAGAGTTGTTTTCCAGCCTTTTACTCTGAGGTAGTGTCTGCCTTTGTCACTGAGGTGCGTTTCCTGTATGCAGCAAAGTGTTGGGCCCTGTTTATGTAATCAGTCTGTTAGTTTATGTCTTTTTATTGGGGAATTGAGTCCGCTGATATTAATAGATATTAAGGAAAAGTGATTGTTGCTTCCTATTGTTGTTGTTAGAGTTGGAGTTCTGTTCATGTGGCTATCTTTTTTTTGGTTTTGTTGAAAGATTACTTTCTTGCTTTTTCTAGGGTGTAGTTTTCCTCCTTGTGTTGGAGTTTGCCATTTATTATCCTTTGAAGGGCTATATTTGTGGAAAGATATTGTGTAAATTTGCTTCTGTTATGGAATATCTTGGTTTCTCCATCTATGGTAATTGAGAGTTTTGCTGGGTATAGTAGCCTGGGCTTGCATTTCTGTTCTCTTAGGGTCTATATGACATCTGCCCAGGGACTTCTGGCTTTCATAGTCTCTGGTGAAAAGTCTTGTCTAATTCTGATAGGTCTGCCTTTATATATTACTTGACCTTTTTCTCTTAGTACTTTTAATATTCTTTATTTGTTTTGTGCATTTGGTGTTCTGATTATTATGTGACGGGAGAAATTTCTTTTCTGGTCCAAACTATTTGGGATTCTGTAGGCTTCTTGTATGTTCATGGGCATCTCTTTCTTTAGGTTAGGGAAGTTTTCTTCTATAATTTTGTTGGAGATATTTACTGGCTCTTTAATTTGGGAGTTTTCACTTTCTTCTATACCTATTTCCTTAGATTTAGTCTTCACATTGTGTCCTGGATTTCCTGAATGTTTTGGGTTAGGATCTTTTTCCATTTTGATTTTTTTTGACTTTTGTGTCAATGTTTTCTATGGTATCTTCTGCCCTTGAAATTCTCTCTTCTATCTCTTGTATTCTGTTGGTGATGCTTTCATCTGTGGCTCCTGATTTCTTTCCTAGGTTTATTTTCATCTCCAGAGTTGTCTCTCTTTGTGTTTCTTAATTGTTTCTACTTCCATTTTTAGATCCTGGATGGTTTTGTTCAATTCCTTCCCCTGTTTGGTTGTGCTTTCCTCTAATTCTCTAAGGGATTTTTGTGTTTCCTCTTTAAGGGTTTTACTTGTGTTCTTCTGTAATTTTTAAAGGGATTTCCTTTTTAAGGGCTTATATCTATTTACCTATATTCTCCTGTATTACTTCAAGAGAGTTATTTATGTCCTTCTTAATATCCTCTATCAGCATCATGAGATATGATTTTAAATCCAAATCTTGCTTTTCCAGTATATTGGGTTATCCAGGACTTGCTGTGGTGGGAGTACTGGGTTCTGATGATGCTAAGCAGTCTTGGTTTCTGTTGGTAAGATTCTTACATTTGCCTTTTGCCATCTGTTGATCTCTGGTTGTAGATGTTCTTGCTGTCTCTGGCTGGAGCTTGTTCCTCCTATGGGTCTGTAAGCTTGTGTTAGCACTTCTGGGAGACCAACTCTCTCCTGGCAAGACCTGTCCACAGAGGGCTGTGGATCAACCCTACCTCCTGGGTGCAGATGGAGGCAGGAAGGACCCTGTCCCAGCTGCTCTGCTGCTGCTGTGTCCCATGCCCTCCTGGATGATCCCTTCCTAAGACAGTCACCATAGAGAAAATGGCGATCTCACTTCGTCCTTATTTATTTTATCCTTTGAGAAAGAGGTTCATGATGTAAGCCATACTGGCTTTGACCTCTTACTCCTCTTCCCCTTCCTCCTAAATTGCTGTGATTACAGGCAGGTAGTATCATTCCAAGCAACTGTTTTTTTAACAGCTGAGTATATTATATTGGGCTTCTATCAATAGAAAACTGGCTAATACAATATCTAATATTGTGTGGGGCAGTGGTGGTACACACCTTTATTCCCAGTGCCTGGGAGGTAGAGGCAGGTGGATTTCTGAGTTCAAGGCCAGCCTGGTCTACAGAGTTAGTTCCAGGACAGCCAGGGTTATACAGAGAAACCCTATCTTGAAAAACCAAAACCAAAAAAAAAATTGTACTAATTTGATAATGGTTAAGGAAGCAACTGGAGCTATTCTAATTACATTGGTCTACTCCTATCATGAAGGTGACTAAGATTTATACTCATTGAAATCTTGGGTAGATAGGTTCTATGTGGATTTGTTTTGCACATATAAATGCTTTTGCTGACATTACAGCCCACATACTGTCAATATGTTTAACGATAATTATGGTATTCATGCAGCATTGTTTTTCATCAGATAGTTCTGAATGACATGTGATAAGACCAGTTGATCGCATGAACATGTTTCCATGGTAAGTTTGAATTTTATGTATGAAATTTAAAGTTAGAAAAGAGGAGCACAGGTAAATTTCTCTTTGAGAAGTAGAAAGTTCACGATCCTACAAAGGAAACTGACTTTTTCGATGCCTCTTTTCAATTAGTATTAACAAGCCCTCTGAGATTGGGTTAACATGTACCAATTTGTCTAATTATAAGTTTTGTGTATTGAACTCTCAAGCCTATGTAACTGTAAATAAGAAGCCACTGTCCTTCAAGCTATTTAATTTCTTGGTCCTAGTCCACTTGTATATGTTTTAACTCTCTCTCACAGTCATATTTCCATTGTAAGTCCATGCCTGAATCTATTTTCTTACTGGTTCTGGTGACATAATCTCCATCACTTATCAGGTTGAGAAGAAAGGATGGATCATTACTCCTTCATCATGCACCAGCATGGAGATGACACAGTCCGGTGAGGACCATGGGAGAACCTGGAAGCAGAAGAGATTGGGGTTGGGGAGGCATTAGGCATTACTGCTTCATCACTAAAGCAAAAGTTTGGCAGGCTGATGGTACATGCCTATAGTCCAAACACTTTAGAGGCTGGGACAGGACGATTGACAACTTGAGGACATCTTGGGTTATGTAGAAAGAACCTATTTAAAAAATCAAACCAGGGACAGTGAAATGGCTCCATGTGTCAGAACTTGTCATCAAGTCTGATGATCTGAGTTTGATCTAGACGTATAGAAGTGACTTACATAGTGCTGTCCTCCATGCTTGACTCCCAGAAATAATAATAATAATAATAATAATAATAATAATAATAATAATAATACCAAACCAAACCCAAACTAAACAAATTACACAAAATTAGAATAACCAGGTATAAATGTGTCCAAAATGCAAGCTTTTAACTCAAAAGGACAATGAATAATTTTAAACATGAAATTATACTTATGTGTTCAGTGTGATAGTTTGATACCTATTAATGTGTAAAGAACAGATCAACATTAGCTTATCAATGTCCCTAAATACTTACCATTTTTTTTTTGTATTGGGAAACTTGAAACTCCTTTCTTCTAGTTCACTATAAAGTTCATAATAATTTGCTATAGATGTGACTGCCACAATTGTAAATAGAACATTAGAACTATTCCTTCCATCTAACTGTATTTGTTGTCCATTATTCTGACTCCTAGCTTCCCCTTCCTCCCTACTCATTTCTTGTGACTGCAGGCTATTGCATGGTATATTCTTGCTATAGTGAGAATGTAAGATTACAATGCAAAGGTTCACCTTCCACCCATAATGACCCACATTCCTGTAGTTATTTCTTGACCAGAGTGATATGTTTCCTGAAAACTGTTTCTTGATTACCAACGATGGAGAGGATGGTAGTTACAGATATCAATAATTATGATATTGTAAGCTTTATCAAAATTTCATAAGTGCTATACCCAAATATTTAATTTTGTCTTCACTATCACTGTCAGGAGTATGAGTGTGTATACCTTTTTCCACAAGAAAAGAATCAGTACCTTTGTTTTGGTAATATGCACCTTATCCTTGGGTATAAGGGGTTGAAGTAATATTTTGAGTGAACAATATGACTCCATGCAAAGGACATTTGTTCAGGGTTTTCCCATGCTAACTCATCCAGTCATTTCTTTTCCATGTAATTCTTGGAAACCATCCTCTACTCAGAGTACTTGTCTCTTTGAGGAGATCCACTGTGAATAAGTGGTAGATATCTTTTCTGTTCTTACTATTGGAAGCATGGCTGAGATCACAGATGTGGAACTGAAGAAAGCTTATAATTCACAGAATTATCTTACTTTTATTCTTGAATTTTGTTTATTATCTCATTTATCTCCATGAAATTGACAGCCTTTCCCCATATGAAAAATAGTGATGAAAGAATACATCAGCACATCTTTTTAAAAAATATACTTTATTACTTTAAATTATGTGGTATATATGACTAGAGAGATGTTTAATCAGTCAAAATTACTTGCTGCTTCTACAGAGGAATTTTCAGTCCCAGAACCCATATGACATCTTAAATTAGCATTAGTTCCAGGGGACCTAATATACAATTCTGGGCTATGCAGACACAGGCAAGAAAAGACACTCATATACATAAATAAAAATAAATAAATCTTGAAAGTGTATGTGTGTGTGTGTGTGAATATGGATTTATACATGTTAGTGCAATCACCTGCAGAATCCAGAGGTATTATATCCCTCTGGAGTTAGAATTACAGAATTATAGGTGGTCGGGCTGGCAAGATGGCTCAGCGGGTAAGAGCACTGACTGCTCTTCTGAAGGTCCTGAGTTCAAATTCCAGCAACCACATGGTGGCTCACAACCACCCATAATGAGATCTGATGCCCTCTTCTGGTGTGTCTGAAGACAGCTACAGTGTACTTATCTGTAATAATAAAAAAATCTTAAAAAAAAAAAGAAGCCAGGCGGTGGTGGCGCACACCTTTAATCCCAGCACTTGGGAGGCACAGGCAGGTGGATTTCTGAGTTTGAGGCCAGCCTGGTCTACAGAGTGAGTTCTAGGACAGCTAGGGCTACATAGAGAAACCTTGTCTCCAAAAACAAAAAAGAAACAAACAAACAAACAAACAGAACAGTAAAAAAAAAAAAAGAATATAGGTGGTCATCTGATATGGGTGCTGGGAACCAAACTCAGGTCCTCCACAAGCTCAACAAGTGCCATGAAGCACTTGCTCTGAACTATCTCTCCTGTCCCACCACAAATCTCTTAAGCTCCATTTTTACTCAGGAACTGGAAATTAATAAAAGGTATATAACAGATACACCACTAGTTAAAACCTGTGGCTCTTTGCTTTAGAATATTTGAAGTTTGGAAAATAAAGACTTTTACCCTGAGACCCTAGAGAGAAATTAATTTGTACAGTGCTGTTGACTGAACCAAGGTGTTTGTAGGAAGCGCTCTATTATCACCTAATTCCTCAACCCTCAAATTACGTTTTTGAAATCTTTGCTCTATTTGCTACCTGTGTGCTGTCAATTAAGTTATTTTGGAGCCTAAGAATTGTCATAAAAATTGATTCCTTGTTGATAGAACTCCACTGAGTTAGTGTTAATTAAGCAATACTACCTTTGTGTCTAAGTATGTGATAGATGCATATAGAAAAGGGAAACATTTACATGATATATTTATACATAATTGGTAATGATAATAATGAAGTTTCTAACTTTTAGATAAAATCTCCTGCTTCATAAAAATCTTGGCTTTCAAGAGTTTTTTTTTTAAACTTTGGTGTCTATATAAGTAGGAAATAGTAACTAGGAGAAAATATATGAGTTGTCTTAATTTCTAGTTTCTCAGAGCAAGTTTGACACTGAGTTGTCTACAAAAACAAGTACAGAAATCTCCACTTAATATTGCATAGCCATTCTTTAAATGGCTGTAACTGAAAACGAGTGTGGTCAATATGATATGAACACACGGGAACATTTCTATGTGAGCTTTCATTTATTTTAAGCATGTCTGTCCCATAGAAACAAGAGAATAGAAAAATAGCATTTATTTGAGTCTACTTCATTGTATTGCTTAAAATTACTTTTGTTTAGTGTGTGTTTGTGTGTGTGTATATGTGTGTGTGTGTGTGTGTGTGTACACGTGTGTATAGGTATGCCATACATACACGTGTCAAAGTCAGAGAACAAGTTACAAGAAGTTCTCTCCTACCAAGTGAGTGCCAGGGACAATTTTGATTTGTTAGTTTTGGAAGCAAGTACCTTTGCCCACCAAGCTATATCATTGTTTCATTCGTAGAATTCCTATGAGCTTCTAATTTTTAATGTCATAACATAATTAAAAAATAAAAAGGAGCATTGCAGAAGTTTCACATGCATTAAAAACAGGGGAACCTGGGAAAGGGAAAATGTACATGTAAATAAAGAAAATACCTAATTAAAAAAAATTAAAAAAAAAGAAAGACGAAATATAAAAGAAAATATAAAAATAAAAATAAAAATAAATTAAAAAAAAGAAAAAGTTTAAGAGTTCATTTACTTCAGGAAACTCTTCAAAGTTCATTTGCTTTCCCTGTTCTGGTGACAAATAATAAAAATGGCCATGGTGTTTCAGATTCAAATAAATAATAAAACAAAAACCAACTCAAAAAAAAAAAAAACAGGGGCAGAAAGAGAAGAAGTGAGATAATTGTTTTTTCTAGGCTGAGAAACATTTTAGGACATTGTTATTTTATGAGCCAATGCCCCCAAAGAAGAAGGATACTGTTGTATGGTCAAATAAAAAGCATTACAATTAATTTAGGGTTGTATTTCTTTGATACTCTTCATATGAATTACAGTAATGGTTCTAGTTCTTATGCAGCACAATAAATACTTATCTGTTTCCACCTTTATTAGGTACTTTTGCTGTTTAGAGACCAGCCTCACTCTTTCATTTTCTGCCAATGAAATTCACAATGAGGCAGAACACTTTAACTACATAGTTAGTGTTTTAATAAAAGTGTTAAGATTTGGAAATGTAAATAAATATACAATAAAAGAAAAAAATTTGATTTGGGTATGGCAGTGAATGGTAGTAGTTCTGATTTAGAAGGCAGAAATAGAATTGTGAATTCAAGGCCAGCCTGGGTTATATAGCAGTACCTTGCCTCAAAACAAAACAAAACAATACAAAACAAAACAAAACAAAACAAAACAAAACAAAACAAAACATACTTTGAAGATGAGAACCTTATAGACCCTACTTATTCCAGGGCATTATCTTCTCCAAGAATGCTTAAAAAATGTCTTTTCTTGTCAAACATAACTGAGCACAGATAAACAAACTACCACAGGACAATTGTTCATTTCCTTTAGTATTCATATAGTTAACCTGTGAGACAGGAGGATGAACCAGGGGTTTACATGGAATCTACAATATGAGCATTGTAGATTGTGAGGATTTTAAAAAATAATAATACATTTTATAGCTACATAGAAATTGAGACATGGAAATGTGATTGTTTTACTTTTTTGAGATTGAAATATCATTACATCATTTTCCCTCTTTCCTCTCCCCATTTCCAAACTTTCTGTATATCCTTTCTTGCTATCCTTCAAATTTATGGTCTCTTTTTTTCAATAGTTGTTGCAAACATATATATATATGTGTGTGTGTGTGTGTGTGTGTGTGTGTGTTTATGTATACTTATAAATACATGAGTGCAGTCTGTTCCACTCAGTCTATATAATATTGCTTGTATGTATGTTTTTTAGGGCTGACCATAACAAATAGGATAAACATTCCTTAGCTGCATGTAGTTCTTTGTGTAGGGTTGCGACTTTCCCCCATCCATGTTAGTATGTCTATTGGTCTTGTCCTTGTTCAGCTTATTTTAGGCAGGGAGGACTCCCAGTGGAAGGATGAGCTTGCTGTTGTGGTCAAAGCTGGGTAGGACATTTGGTTGCCTCTCTCTTCTGTAAGCTTACATGGCATGTTCTGGTATGATGAAAACTAGTTCTTGGGGAGGAGGAGGCTTTCAGGTTAAGTTCCAGCTCAAAGGCCTCTAGTCCCTGTCTCTAAAGTTTATAATGTCTTGAACAATAGGGTCTTTGTTGTCTCTGGGAACAATCAAGAGCAATAGTGATAGCCTGTAACATTTTGGGAATATCTTGGCCAACCCAACCAACAACTTGAAAGAATGTCTCAAATTTGATGTTTGGTTTGTGGCCTGATGATGTGATTCAGTTCTTAGAGGGGTCATTATCAGTCCAGATGTGAAAATTTCATTTAAATTATATATGTTCATTTATATACTGAGTTATTCATATTATAGGTATTTTAGGTAGATAGTTAATGATATAATTTCTTATGACTTTTTAGACATTCTGATATTTTAGTCTCCTTTCTCTTTCTATATTTATATCTCTTCCCACTCCCTGATTAGAGTCCTCTCCTTTTGTTCTTTCCTTCTGTACATACTTTGTACTCTCCTATTCCTCTCTATTGTCTTCTGCCCCCTACATACCAACAATGCTCCTTTTTAACTTCCTTTGTTTGTGCAGTTACTCTAGATTATGTACTTATATATGAAGATTTGGATTAGGGGACACAGAAGAAAGAGAACATGTACTATTTATCTTTCTGTGTCTGGGTTGCCTCATTCAATGAAATATCTTCAAGTTTCATCAATTTACCTCCAATTCTAGACCCTCTATTCTATAACTATCTATTTTTACTGTTCATGGGGAGATCTATACTCATCTCCCCAAAGTACCCTATTCTGTATCTAACCTTTGTGGTTCTATGGAATGTAGCTTGGTTATCATTGACTTAAAAGATAATGTCTACATGTAAGTGAATATATGCCATATTTGTCTTTCTGAGTCTGAAGGACTGGGTGATTTTTTTCTAGTTCCATTCATTTACCTATGAGTTTCATTTCTTTTAATGGCCAAATAATACTCTCTTGCATAAATGTACCATATTTTATTTAGGTTGTTTGCAATTTCTGGCTACTATATAGAACAGCAATGAAATGGTTATACAACTGTCTCTGTGGTAGGATAAAGCATCCATTGGATACATACTTAAAAGCAATATAGCTGGATCTTGAGGTTGATGACATTTCCCCACAGTAGCCTGCATAACACTGTCTGGACTATGAAAGTTAGCCATTAGGGAGGGATCCTCTTGGCCAGTACCAACTTGATTCCTGTTCTGAGACCAAATTACTTGGTGTCTTTAGTAACAGATGGCCAACACTTTCCATGAATATTATTTTTTTGCCAATAAAGGAGCAGAGTCAAGACACAAAAAATTGATGGGAATATGTGCAGATAACTGGCATATAAAATGTTTTCTGATTATTCACATTTGACTTTAATTTAGAACCTACAGGATATAGTTTCAGCAATTATACTGTTTAGTATTATATATTGGAGAAAATTTGTTTTAGAAATTAGTTCCTGTTTGCTTATAGATCTGATGCTGAAGTAGATAATGCATGTAGAGACAT
>JADRCD010128037.1:0-14768 GCA_019843815.1 Montemys delectorum | reverse complement strand
ACACACACACACACACACACACACACACACACACACACACACACACAAAACCAGAAAAGGTGAGCTGAGCACCAGCATCCATCTCTCTCTGCTTCTAGAGTACCGATGCAAGGTGACCCTGTGCTCCTGTTGCTCTGACTGCCCACCATGATGGGCTGTCTCCCCGAACTGTATGTTAAAACAGGCCCTTACATTGTTTTTGGTAGGTAGTTATAGCAACGGTAAAAGTAGCTAATAGTGACCAAGTATGATGTTGGGAAGGTAACACTGCTGTGTGCTTATAATTTTACGAAAATATAAACCCCAAGAGGTACGCACCCTGTGTGGATAACAAACTGAGGGCGATATGTTCTGATCTGGAATTTTACAAACCTTCAAGGGTTCAGAGGCCAGACTCCAGGCATGAGACATTACCTTAGGAAGGCGTCTACAGGGATATTATAACTCCGGCCATGATTGCTCCCCTCTAAGGCAACAGATCTCATGGCTGCTGTAAAGATTTAATGAGATAAATGGCATTGGGCATGGCTTGATTTGGGGGCATCTTCCTCCTTTTCTGAGGCGACAGGCGAGGGAAAGCATCTGCCTGTCTTTGTCCTTGTACTTGCTAGAGAGTGTGGCATGTGAGATCTGGCCAGAAACAGTCAGTAGTGTGTGCCTGAGCACACTGGTCCAGCCCAACATCCAGGCCCCTCAGCTCACATGGTCTCGGTATTTCCAGTATTATTCTCTGATGCTTCTAGAGGTGCACATCCTGTTCCCTGGCCCCCTAACATACCCTTGAACTTTTAAAGTGCCTGTGGTAGGATGTGATATTTCAAACATTTACCTAGAAAAGTGATTATTAGTCACACTGATGAGTGGCTTGTTAATGGACCAGGAGCATTAGCTGCAGGTGGTGGTGACTCATTATCTCCCCCATCAACAAAGAGTGGCCCGTTTCTCCACAGGAGAGTCGCATGGCTTCTCTTCTTGCTTTGAGCAAAGGCTCTGCCGTTTTCAGTAACATGTGATTTACTGTGTGGGATTTGATTAGAGGGTCATTGATATTTACTCCCAACCAATGCTAAGAACTGAATAAAGAGCAACATTGACTCAGGGAGAGAAGGTAATAGAACAACTCAGCTGAGAGACACGGGACTGGCTCATCTCTCGGTTGCAGGCTGCCCAGGACCTGTTCTTACCCAGCCTTTTGTATTACTGTGACATGACAGAGACAAGTTAAGGCAGGAAGGGTTATTATGGCTCATGGTTTTAGACAGATTTGAGCTCATCACAGTGGGGAAGGTCAACCAGCAGGGCTGTTACAGTCTGTGGTACCATGTGGCCAGGCCAAGAGGCTGTTCACATTGTGACTGACCAGAAAGCCAGAACCAGGCCAGGGATGGATATAAACTTCAAAGTTTGTTTTATTTGACTAATCCTTCATGTTATCTAAAGGATTCTGTGGCTTTAATAATAGAGCCATAAGTTGGGGGCAGAGTGCTCAAAAATATAAGTCTATGTGGGATATTTTAGAGTCAACCTATAAGGACCCCTATAGAGAGAGAATCCCATGATTTCTGTCCCCTAGTTTCTGGTCTGCAGGCTAGCATTGAGTACCCATATGTGCTTAGTGATACCTTCTACTCTTTCTGTGCAAAAGAACAGCTCACTGCTGTCCTTTCAAATCTACAAATGCTACACATTATAGGTCATCCATGGCCCCTGTGTTAGTTGCTTTTCTATTGTGGTAAAACACAGTGGTCAAGGCAGCTTATAATAGACAGTGTTTAATTGGGCTTATGTTTCAGAGGGTTGGAGTCCATGATGGTGGAGCAAAGTCATGATATCAGGAAGTACTGAGAGCATATGAGTGCATGTTAAGATGCATAGCCATGAAGTAGAGAGAGAGAAAGAGAAAGAGAGAGAGAGAGAGAGAGAGAGAGAGAGAGAGAGAGAGAGAGAGAGAGAGAGAATCTTGAAACCTCAAGGCCCACATCCAGTGATATACCTCCTCCAATGAGGCCGTGCCTCCTAATCCTTCCTGAACAGTTCCACTAACTGGGGGCCAATTATTCAAAAATATATGAGTCCATGAGGACCATTCTCACCCAAACTACCACAGTCTCTCTGTCATCTTGATCCCAAAGCCTCAGAAATTGTTGTTGGAGTCCTTAGAGTATGAGAATGTTTGGTGACTTCCAGTTGGCCTTTGTGGATTTAAGCAGAGAGAAACACATACACTCTGGTAAAAAAAAAGGGGGGGGGGTACTAGCAAAAGGCTGTCTCTCTTGTCCCTCCAAGGTATATTGACAGGTGTTGGGAGAGAACCTCTAGGTGACCCCAACCCCACATCAACCTTCTTCCCTCCATCCTATGTAGAGTTCATGTTTTGTCAATTAAGTCCATTTGCTCTTTTAGTGTCACATGCTACTATTAGGTGCTTACTGAGCATCTTCACATCTTATATTATTTAATCCCAAGATCTACCCAAGGGAATGAATACCATTATGATTCTCCTTGTCCAAATTCATGAGCTGAAGTCCAGAGTGGCAACATGATCTGACGAGGTCACAAAGCTAATGGGTAGCAAGCCCTATTTGCTCGACTTCTCCACCCACAGCCTGCCATTTTGCCTGTATGTAGACAGAAGTCAAAGACTTCAGGGTCAAATTAGCTATGGCCCAATGCCTAGCTCTGCTTTACAGGCTATATAATTTGGGTGGGTTATTTTGTGTCCTTTTGTGTCCTCCTGACAGTAATAGCAGCCGCAGTAGCCGCTCAAGCCTGGGACTTGCCGGAGCCAGAAATGCTCCACTCTCCTTGCTTGTTTAGCTGAAACATCTGGGGGCTCTGTGTGAGCTGAGAAGATGCCATAGGACACTGCACACGTGCATCACCCTTCACATAGAATAGGAATGAAATATTAGCTACAATGAGCTCTACTTGCAAGAAGAGATGAACTAAGCTAGCTTACAGTCTCTGGTGTCTTTGGTTTTTACCACAGCCATAGATGGTCTGATCCGCAAGGCCGCCTGTCCTGTTATACAGCACAAAGCCTGGCACATGCATGGTACCCCACAAGTATCCTTAGGATGAGTAAGCCAAGGACCAGCTCCAGCCTAGAGGACTCATTTTTTCTTTAGTGTTCAACCAGGACAGGAAGATCGTTTTCTCTTATTTATTAGTCTAGAATTCCAGCCCACAGGATGGTACCACCCACACCATCTTCCAATTTCACCTTTCCAATTTAGGTGGGTCTTCCAATTTCACCTAACCCAACCTAAAAAACTCCCTTCTTACATGCACCCAGAACTCTGTTTCCTAGATTCTTTCCAGTTGACAATCAGTATTAACCATCATCCTGACTGTGTAAAGCTCTGCAGGCATCCTGAAAACTTCAGAGCTTTCTTTAAGTACAGTGTGTAGCCGCCTGTCCTGTCATCTCATAAATGGTATTAACTCTCAGAGGCTTCTTTGGTCTCTGATTTAACAGTACTAATCTCCCATTATACAGATAAAGAAAGTAAGGCACAGAGAAGTTAATTAAGTTGAGTAATTTGCTGCTAACTAGAACCAGGGTAAAAACCTAGTTTGAGATGACTCTAGAATTTGGCCTCTGAGTCTCCATGCCAGGCTCTTGAGTGAGTGATGTGGTCATCTATATTTCAACATGATGTTGGACCTCTCAGAGCTGAGAACACAGTGTTACAAACTTTAATTGTGTTTTGCTGAGCACAATTCACCTAAAAAAAAAAATGTGGTGGGAAAGTGTTAATTTATCCTGGAACAGATCCACTAAGCCTATGGCTTTGATTTCTAATTGTCTGAAGCGCCTTTCTAATCTAATGTGATCCAGAATGCTAATGATCCAGAAACTGTAGGCTGATGATAGTGAGGAGTGAGTGTACCCCTTTATCTGCTTGTTTTGTAGGTATTGTGTCTGTTTTCAAAATCATGGCCTGCCGCTCACATTAGTCAGTAGTGGTTGCTGTTACTATCATTAGTAACTGTTTCCTCAAAACAGTAGAATTATAAGGCAAGAAACCAGGCTTGGAATATGAAGGAAGAGCTAAGGTGAAGAAGACTGGCCCCTCAAATGGGTAGGACTCCCCGCTGGGTCTTCTTACCAACGGTGTCCCCAGAGCCCTGCAGCTGGACTTTCTTTGTTTGTTTTAGTGGGATTCAGGGGTTCTGTGGGTCACCTGCTTCACCAGGGGCATGCACAAAGAAGGGTCACTTTAAACATGAGAAGGATATCCTAGCTTTCAGGGCAAGGGTGGAAAGGAAGAACAGGGGAAAAGGCCACTTTCTTCTTTCTCTCCTTACTTCCCCTTCAGATGGCACACAGCTATTCTAGACACAATGAAATAACCTGGCCCAACTCCGTTAGCTTATCTCTGGGAGATGGTGGAGCCCGTGACTACCATCTGCCTAGTGAGCAGGAGAGTATAGGGTTTGGAGAAGAAAGCATAGTGACACACTCTGTGGACATGGAGTCCTAACCATGCCACGATAGGTGCAGCATCTGGAAATTGTCTTTGTTGATCTTTCCATCAGGGCCAGGGCATTGTGCTTTCTGATTTGTTGAAAGCATAGTTCTCACAATAACGTGCTCTGTGTAAGAATAAGAACAGCCCTACTCCTCCCCATGGGGTTGAGAGAGCTAGTCTCAATTTCGAACAATAAAAAAGCTAACTATAAACCCTAAATATTATCTCCCTCTTTGTATTCATGTGTGCATTAATAACAAACCCAGCCCTGCTTCCACTGGCTCAAGACAAATATATCCTCAGCATTATCCTGCACGCTCAGGTTGCTCTCATTGTTCCTGGTTCCAACAGTAGCCCCTCCCACCATCTTCTTTCTTATTTAATATTGGTCTGTTTTACTTCCTAAAGAGCCATTTCTCCAAAGGACTTCAGGAGTCCTTCTGATCCTCTGTTGGTGGATTTCTGTTGGCCGCCCTGAGAGATTCCTGGGCTGTCCTAGTGTGAACTGGATGATAGTGCTGCCCTAAGCCATTTGCCTTGAAAGCTGAGATTTCCCAGCTGCAAGTGATGCACAGGGGAAGTGTTTGTGTGTGGATGCCACATGTTCCTGGAAACATGGCTTAGTGATGCCAGTATGACAGCTGCTCAACTGCTGGGGAAGGACCTTCTATGACAATGTGTAGTTATTTCCCCTGTAGGGTCTATCTCCATCTTTGACAATGGACACAAAACCCACTCATCACTTAAAGCAAATGGCCTGCAGTGAGGATAGCATCTTGTGGCCTGCAGTGAGGGTAGCTCTGTGGTGCAGGTCCCATGAGCTCCTCCTCCATACATGACTGACTGTTGAGGGAGCCTATCTCGTACAAATAACTATAGCATCTATGAGTTCATGATTGCATTATCTTTGTCAAATCTAAAGGATGAGAATGCAATTCCTTTCCTCTATCTTCTGGCTCTTATGCTCTTTCCCTTCTCTTCTGCAGTATTACTTGAACTTAGTGGGAATTAGTATAGATGGCTTACTTAGGATTGAGTCCTTATCATAGCATCTGGGCAGCAATGAGTCTCTACGGTCACCATTGTTCACTACAGAGAGGTTTCTCATGTAAGGGCTGAGAAGAGCTTCTGTATAGACACAGATAGTTAGAAGACGGTTTGATGCTAGTTAGCTGAATGTCAACAGTAAGTCTCCCCATAATGTATGACCAACAATCCCTGTGGAAGTTTCTTTTTATTTTTTTTTATTTTTTATTTTTTAAGATAAATATGCCAAGCTTTTTCTTTGTTTCCTTTTTTTTTTTAACTCAGACATTTATAAACAAGAAAGCATACATTAATTACATAAAAATAGTTCTCGAGTAGCAGAGTAAGCCATCGTATTGTCGTTAGCAGCAGCGTAGGACTGGAGGGCGCGGGGTGGTAGTGGGGGTTGGGCAGTTATGAAGGTTGAGGTGGTTTTTTTTTTTCCTTTAGTTGATGAGCATGTCATTTGAGACTTCTGACTTAAAGCAAGAGCCCCTCCCCCTCAGCCCTAGGGTAGGCATGTGGGGAGAAACCACAGGGATAACCTGCATAGGAACTGGGAGAGTGGGTGCCATGGAGGCCACCACATAGGAAATGCCACAAGACGCTTCTGTCCCCTCTGGCAAATGAGCAATTTTTTCTTCAGATAAAAACAACCCAGGAAACAAGACAACCAACAGGTAAGAAAAGTTTCTGGAAAAAGAATCACCATATACATGTATAATACAACGGTGTGAAATGGAAAAAAGTGTTTACATGTGAGTTGTCTTTGCACTGGCTAGTTCTGTATGAAAGCAGGGTGTTGTGTGTTCGAGTTAGCTGCTCACCAGTGACTTATTGCTGTTGGTTTTTCCCTTTGTTAAAAATCTTCCAGGATAGAAACGAGTAAACTGGTCAAGGGTTTAACATACAGGGAGAGCCAACAGCCAACATGATGGAAACCTCTCCTCCTCCCTTCCTCTGAAATTTGCAGCCTTCCTCATAAGGAGACAGGCATGCAGTGCCTGGCTGTCCTCAGTCCACTGCAGACCCTGCAGTGAGCAGGGCCGCCTTCCTGTGGAAGTTTCTTACTCCTAGCGCTGAGATTCATGTCTTCACTGCTTCTAGGAGCTGATTGTCTAGACATGCAGGGCACTACAAGCGATAGAGCAGTGAAGCCACCAAACTGGAGCACCCTGTGGGTAGACAGTAAGGGTTATTTGGGGGAAATTCAAACTGCCAAGAGTATCCCTTGGGGGCAGAGATAATAGCAAAAGGCAGGGGAGAGCCTTGTTAGTTTTAAGGGGGTATGTTGCAGTGGGAGAAGGCTTATAAGCTGGAATAGCCTGGAAGCTAGAGTCATAGGAGGGTGGGCGCAGGTCAGAGCACCTTGGGAATTAGCATGGGGACTCTGGACTGTTACATGTTTGTTTGAGTTCGTAGGGAACCAGAAGCCCCATTGCCAGAGGTGGTGGGCAGATAAGGGAAATGGCGGCTTCTCTTGACAAACAAACTTGCTTCACATGGTTTCTGTGGAACACTGACCTTTGGTACTCATCCTTCTGCTTATCTGGTTCAAATTCGGCCTGAGCAGAGCCCAGACTATTGTTTACGATGTTGTCAGAAGTATTGCCATTTTGGCGGGTGGGTGGGAGGGGATGGCACTTTGGAACAAGAACTTTCCCCCAAACCCACTTTCATTTACTCATCTCAGAGGTTTCCTTCCTTCCTTTGGTCCAAGTCTACTTTCCAGGAGAGTGCCTGGGGACTGCACTCAGTTCTTGCTCCTCAGAAGGTTCGGAGGAGCATTTGTGAGGGGTGTCTGCACCACACCGTCAGGGTGAGCGGATGGACTTGTCAGAACTTGGGGTGAGACAACCCAAGGTGCACCAGTCTCAGACAAGCAGAGATACTTTGACAGATTCTGTATTCCCAGAGGAAGCAGTCACTTTGTTTCCTTCACCTCCCACCCCACCCCCACTTATGAGAAGTTTCATGTGTAACTGGAAATTAGCCATGGTTGATTAGGGCTAGGGAATACCCAGGCTTGGGAGAGGAGTTGAGTAAACTGGTTTTGTTGGTTTAAGTGGTTGTGAGGATGGGAGTGGTGTAATGAGAAGTGAAACTGAGCTCTGAGTGTGGTAGATAGCTCAAAAATGCAAGGGAAGAGGGGCAGAGAAGAATTTCCAGTACCTACATGGGAGAAGTTAAGGGAAGGAGTGTGTCTTGACGGATCTGAAAGGCAATAGAAGACTAGAAAGAGGCTGAACTGCTCATACCTAAGTATCAGTTAGCAGAAGCTGGCCCTTGCTTCCAGTCCCTGGTCCTGAATGACCTTGAGCACAAAGTTCTGGACACCTGTGCTCTCATCCATGCTGTCAGCCAGGGACTGTCCTTGGATTCTCACTGGATCTCCTTGGCTCCCCAGTCCTTGTGATCTCTGTTGAGAGAATTTAGATGAGACACATAAAGTAAATGTAGAAGACAGGCAATTTATTACAGAGTAAAGTAGGGCACCTGCAGGGTATGAGAGTGTTCCATGGCTAGAGACACTGCTGCACCAACTTACTGATGTCAGGCAGCTTTTACGCTTCTTTTGATTTTCTGAGGCAGGATTCTGCCATGTATTCTTAGCTAGATTAGAACTCACCATGCAGGTCAGGCTGGCTTTGAACTTGTGGTGATCCTCCTGTTTCTAGCTCTAGAGCTAAGATTTATAGTCATGCACCATGCCTAGTTACATTTTATATGGTTTGTAAAGACTCACAGACAGACAGCTTTCTGGAAGAGTGCCTTTCTTTCCTGGTGATTAACAGGCCTATTTGGACTGATTTATACGAAGGGTGATGGTACATAAAGCTTCCTTCTGTACCGTGATTTTAGGAGACATAGAAGTCCTGGAGCCAACTTAGGTAGTTACCAATGAATAGTGGCCTTTCAGTAAGTTCAAGTTGCCATGTCTCTTAGGGGCACAGGTATGACTCAGATTCCATTCTGCTGACCAGTAAATGGGGTCCTACAGTTCTAGTTCTTGTTTTACACACTTCTATAAGAGAGGGGCTTAGTTCTGCATGAAGCTATTTCTTCTTAATGGAATACTCCCTCCTGGAGGAAAGAAAGAGGCCAGTAAGAATTGGGCAGTAAACAAAACTTCTAAGTCCCAGAAGGTCCTGAAACTTAGCAGATTCACAAGGTGACATTCCCTACCCCAGCCCCCTGACCCAAGGTTACTTTAGCAATGGCAATTGCTGGAGAGAGGAGAAATTTCAGCTACTTTCTAACTGACCCAGTTGCCTGCAGGGAACTCCCAGACACAGCTTTAATGAGTCAGTACTCAGAGTGTGCTTTCCAGTGATGGAGCTGTGTGTGCAACACTCATGTTCCTAATAAGTAGCCTGCTACCCATGCTCAGTAAGTCAGCCCTGTAAACGCATTGGTTTTATCAAGTTAGATTTTGCAGGAATCATCACTTTGCTCTGTCATTGGTGCCTTATCTTAGGGGAGAAGGTATTTGTTCATGTGGCCTGAGGAGTGGTCACATGACGTTCCTAGTATCCTTCAGCCTGCTAGTATCTAAGCAGCTACATAATAATGCTAGCCTCTTCGGGCTATGTTGAGAGACTTGGGTGAACTGTGGATTGGAAGCACTGTCTCCACTGCTGCTGCTAGGACTTTTGAGCTCAAATGTCTGAGCACATAGAGCATCCAGAGAGAGAGCGAGAGACTTCCAAGCCATTGGCTGCACAGCCTCAAGCTTTACAATGCCCCAAGTCCTTTAGCACCTTGGAGTAGCCTTGATGCATAAAAGACTGAAGGAATGGTTGCCTAACCTCACCCATAATGGAGACAGACAACTGATACTGTTTTTTAACAGCCTGTCACTTGAGATGAGCCACACTGATAGCTTTACGTTGCCTCAGAAATGGCTGTTTCTTACATCTGGAAGACACTTTGGATCTCCACAGATCTGTACTCTTTTAGAAATGGTCACAGCTCATTCAGCTGTTCTTCTTTGGCCAGCCTACAGGGACAGTGGTGTCCTTAGTTCTTTCTGGTGGGTCACTGCTCGCTCCCCTCCTGTCTGGCGCAGGTGGGCTGTCAAGGCATTGCTCAGCTCCACTGGGCCTTTGCTATACTGTTGTGGAGGAAAGATAGAACATGGGAGTCTGCAGCTACTAATGAGTAGCCTGCAGGGTGATGGGTGATCAGAGAAGTGAGATCTGGCTCAGGGTTTGGTGTGTGGTAATGACCCTCTAAAATAAGGAACTTAATTATACCTTGAAATTGAATGATTCCTTTATTCTCTGAAACAGAATGTAGTAGACTTGGGAAGCCCCTGGCACTCTTGCTGCTTTGTCTATTTCTTCCTCTCGTTTCCTGCCAATGTGCTTTGCTTCACATTCCAGAAAGCCTTTCTAGGCCTGAAATCTATTGAAAATGGACTGACGCTTGGCTTGTCACTCCGAGTCCTCATAGGAGTAACTCTTAGACACAATGGTGAGGCTGTACCTTGGATTGGCTGAGCCATCTCCAGTAGTTTCCACTGACTATCCAGGTCCCGTATCTGAGGAATAAGAATACAGTTGGCTCTCCTCTGCAGGTTTATAACCATAGTGTCAAGCTATTGTGTATTAAGCATATTAAAAAATTATGTCTACACTGAAGATGGGCATTCTATTCCCTTGTCTGCATCCCCTAACAATACAGAGCATAGAGATTCATACAGCATTTGCATGGCGTCAAGTACTGGAATCATCCATCTAGAGATGATTTAAAGCAGGTGGGAGGATGTGCAGGTGATGGATCATTGCGTGTGAGTATGGAGCAGCTCTGTAGATCCTGGCATCAAAAGGATGGTTCTGGAACCAAGGTCCACCAGACATCAAGGTAAGGTCATGGGCTCCCAGGGTAGAGGGAAAGAAAAAGGGAAGAGAGATTTCCCCTTTTCTGCCTCAAGTGTCTCTTTTCCCATCAAGTTTCTTTTCAGGTCTATCAGTACCGGAAGTGGGGACTGGGAGCTCATTCTGGTTGGCTGCATATAGAATAGAGAGATATTCCCAGGAAAGGGATATTTGAACAGGAATTCAAACCCAGGCTCATAGAGTCTCTTGCTTTCCATGTGGGAGCCCCTTCTGTACTAGAGAAGGTTGTGACACTTGCTGATTAATTTTCACTTGTCTTGGCCCTGAGCTTTCCTCTTGTCCTTAAGTTCTTTAATTGACACAGAAAACAAAACCTACCTGCTAGCTCGTCTCAAAGGGATTTGATTATTTACCATATTGACACATAGTGGGTGCTCAGTAAATGAGTTTGGGGAAAAAGAAAAAAGAAAAAGTATTAAAGTGAAAGCAAGTAGCCTAATGCCAAGAACATGATCACATGTGTCACAGGTCTGAAATCTGCCCTACACTAGCATCATCATTTGGAAAATCAACAGCATCTGCGGGCGTGTCCCACCTAAGCATATATGTGGGTGGTTTGTGGCTAGGGTAGTGATAAATATTAAATGTGAACTTACTTGAAACATTATCAAATATTTTGCCTTTTCTTTTGTAATTCAATTTTGCAGACTTTAAGCATGAACTTTGAACTTTGTTGATGATGATGTTGGGTTATGATGCCAAAAGGTTTGGCATGCCCATCTCTATAGTGTAAGGTTGTACTTGGGATGAAGTGTAACAATCTGTACAAAGAGCTCAACAGACATTGCCTGTTGGCATTCAGTGTCTGTCCACTGTGGTTGCTATCAACTAAAAGTTTCAGGGCCTTCGGTCTATGGTTAATTTGAAAACAAGAAGTAAGAAATCGCTACCTCCTAAGGTCCTCTGTGTTCTGAAGGTTCAGCTCCCCACACCACAACAGGCAGCCATGCTGGAAATGTGGTGAGGAGATCTGATTGGAAAGCCAGAAGAGGGGCACAGATAACAGAAGAGCTGGTGAGTGGCCATAGGCATGCAGGTCAGATTCCAATGATCTGAGTTGTAACAAAGGTGCTGGAAGCTCAGTGCAGCTGACATGTTGTTGGTATCCAGGAAAGATTTCCACCTCCAAACACAAAGTACCTGGTGGGGTGGACTTGAAAAAAGGGGCTTCTTTTCTGTACACAGCTGTAAGACCGTGATTGCAGGGCATAGCTGCACAAAGGTCTCTATAAAATGGATTTGGGCAGAGTGTGGTTGGCTCATGCCTGTAGCTCCAACACTTGGAAGTTACAGGCAAGTGGATTTCTGAGTTTGATGCAGCTTGATCTACATCATGAGTTCTAGACCAGCCAGCGCTACACAGTGAGATCTTATCCTTATCTCAGTAAAGGAAAGAAAAAGAAAGGAAACTCTGACTACAGATAATCCAGTTCTTTAAGACTTCTGGAATCCCCTCAGATGAGGACTGCATTTGTTTCTTAAACATACACACAGATGAACACAAACATGAATTTGTGTATACAGGAGATGTTAGTTGAAGTTTTGGATAAATATAAGGTTATATTCCGTAAAATGGAAAAGTAGATGTTCAGGATTCTAGAAAGTTCCTTATGCCATCAGAATCTTGTTCTGGATTCTCCATGACTCTTCCATCCTTGTGACTTTTGTCAAAAGAATTTAGACAAGACTCAGAGCGTGGTGTGGAATATGGCAGACTTGCTGCAGAGTGGAGCAGGGCACACTCTGGAAGGGAGAGAGAGGACAGTGGGCTAAAGAGACCACTGTGCTGACCCCTGCTTTAGGGAGGCTCTGCACTGTTGACAAGACTCTAGAACAGACAGCTTTTCAGAGCAGTGTTTTCCTCTAGATGATTGACAGGCCCATTTAGATTGACTTTTATAGGAGGAGACAAAAGTATGCCTTTGTTCTTTACTGAAAAGCTTTTGGCTAGATAACAATCCCATTAGATGGTTTACTCATCCATCCCCTGTGGGGCAGTTCAGAATGCCATGCCAGAGGCACCCTCAGGTCTAGTTATGACCATCTCTGTAATTTTACAGTTTCAGTCCTGGTTTTACCAGCAGCTGATCATGTGGGAAAAGTTGGTCCCCAATGCCCGCCAATGTCTAACAAGCTACCCTACATTTATCCTCAGTGGGGCTGCTACCCCTTCGTCTTTCCTTCTCTCTGCCTTTGGGAAGGACTACTCCCTCCTCTTCAGTCACTCTGGTAGAACTACAAGCAACTGTCCTTGAGTAGTTAATGCCTGTAACAGCTGTGCTTACAAACATCACCCGCAACCTCACACTTGCATGAGCCACACGCATTAAAAACTAGGAGTGCTTCTTGACCCATTTGCTGAAGGGTAAGAAGCTATACTCCACTCTGGGTGGAACTACAAAGGTTAGAGCCATCTGTCCAGAGCCTCTGGCCTCCCTTTCCAGCCTGGAGAATGGCCGAGCCTGGCTGGCTTCATCCTCTGAAAGGACAGTGTTTTCGGAAGCTGCCTCAGGCCCTCACAGTCTGCACAGAGTGCTGTATTGGTCATTAGGCAAGTCATTGCTGCTTCCAACTTAGAAGCTCAGGCGACAGGTGGCGAGTGCAATAACAGGAGAAGATGTCAGCCTGCAGCCAACACTCAAGCTGACCAGACCTGGACAAAGCTGGTACCACCATGAAGAGTGTACCACAGACATTCACTTGCCCTTCTGCCTGCAATAACACAGTACGAGTTAAACCCAGCCCATGCTTCCATCTGGCTTTTGATGGGTATGGTTATGTGTACACACACACACACACACACACACACACACACACACACACACATACACACACACACACACACACAGAGAGAGAGAGAGAGAGAGAGAGAGAGAGAGAGAGAGAGAGAGAGACTCACACAGTGCATGTAGAGGCTGTGGTCAAGTTCAGGTGTCATTCCTTATACTTTTAGACAGTCTTTCACTGGTTTGGGACTCACCAAAGAGCCTAGGCTGGCTGGCTGGCAATCCTTCCCAGAACTGACTTTTGTCATTACCCATGTCCCTTCACATGGATTCTGGGCAAGGAGCTCAGGTCTTCATGACCCCATGGCAAATGATGTACTGCCTGACCATCACCAGATATGTCTTTTTTTTCTAGCTTCCTCCCAGGAATTCTTCCATTAAGCCCTGTCCCTCCATGAACAGTCACCACTCTTCTCAATAATTGTGTGCAGTTGCCACACAGTCTTTCTACACAGGAAGATGCAGGGAAGAAGAGGCAAGGGGTCAGTCTGAGGTCAAAGGAAACGAAGGACTCCAGAGCTTATGCATGTCACCCTTCATGACATGGTCTTTGACTCCTTCTGAGAAGGACAGAGAGGAGATTGACACCTACTGGGCACCAGCCTTGAGCCCTGTGTTTCTACATAAGACTTTAAAAACATCTCACCCATGGCCCTAATGGTTTAAACAATGAGAAGAAACCAGGTTTCAGCCAATCCTGTCACTGTTGTGGGTGCAGTTCTCCTGTTGTTCCTCACAAACCCAACATGTGTGGGTGTTATCAGATGTCCAGTTTTCCTGGCTTTCTGTCTCTGAATATCTCCTCAGAGCCAGCCATTGTTGGGATTATCCCTGCCCAGGTGCCTAGCCAAGGGCATCCTGCCCCAGCACACTGGAAATGTCTCCACTGGAGAGTGACTTCTGGGATTGACCTGTTGCCCCCTCCCCCAGTGAAAGGGTTGACTGTGGTGAGGAAGGGAGCAGGAAGTGGCTGTAGGAACATAGGATGGCATGCTTCTTCACCTCCTCATTCTGTCTGTCTGACCTTAGGCCAGGATATCTTTTGCAATTGTGTTCTCATCACTGGGGCTTAGTGATGAGACATCACTGGTTTTGACACATAGCCTTTAATCTGGGCCTTTGACTGGATGTCACTGTGCCTGTATTGAGATGAGCAACTATACATGCTGGGTTCTATGGTGGTTTGAATAGGAATGATCCTCATAGACTCATGTCTGAGTCTTGAATGCTTGACCCATAGGGAATGGCACTACTAGGAGGTGCAGCCTTATTGGGGTTGGTGCCTTGTTGGAGGAAGTGTGGTGCTGTAGGGATGGACTCTGAGTTCACCCAGTGTGGAATACTGCTGCCTTTGGATCAAGATGTAAAACTCTCAGAACCTTCTCTAGCACCATGCCTGCCTGGATGCTGCCATGCTTCCCACCATGATGATAAAGGACTAAATCTCTGAACTTGTAGGCCAGCTCCAATTAAATGTTTTCCTTTATAAGAGTTGGCCTGGCTATGGTGTCTCTTCACAGCAATAAGACCTGAACTAAGATAGGGTCTAAACGACATCGCTGTTATATTCCTAGAACACA
>JADRCD010128034.1:0-25148 GCA_019843815.1 Montemys delectorum | reverse complement strand
AGGAGATAGCTATATGCTTGTCCTTCCTTCAGTCTCTGCTCCACAGTTAATCTCTGCCACTTCTTCTGTGGGTGTTTGATTCCCCTTTTTAAGAAGGAATGAAATGTCCATCTTTTAGTCTTCCTTCTTCTTAAGTTTCTTGTGGTTTGTGGGTCGTTCTTCCTGTATTCCAAACTTCTGGGCTAATAACCACTTATCAAAGAATGCATACCATGTGTGTTCTTTTGTGATTGGGTTACTTCACTCAGGGTGATACTCCTGGATCAGCTTTTAACTTGATATAAACTAGCATATTTTACATCTGCAATAGCTTTATAGCTAGAGAGATGGGAGTATTATTTTCTTGCAATGTACATGCTAATTGGATTTAAGCCAAAAGTATACTAAATATTCAGTGATTTGCCTAAGAAATTTTAATTGGCTGCTATAAAGGGTGACAGGTTTTTGAAACAAACATTATGAAAATGATACCATTGTTCAACTTCAGGGGAGTTAAAAAAAAAAACTTTTGGCCATATTTCAGTGATTTGAAATCTTCACCTATACATGCAGGTCCTTGAGAATATGACTATATCACAATTTAATCATATCTCTATGGTTTTTAAAGCCCTAATTGGCTTAAGCCAAGAATCATATGTAAAGATAAACAAGATCTTGAAGATGTTTGATTAGCTTAGAAAACTAAGAACATTTCTCCCTCTCTGCCTCTCACCTCCACTCTCACCCAGCTCCATGGCATGTTTTCCTCCAAAGAGGAGCAGGCCTCCCAAGGATACCAAAATTTTACTTTAAAGGAAAATTACTCTAGTATTTTGTCTTACTTTCCACACAATGTTTAATGATTCTGATTTGAACTGATCTAAATTCTTTGTAAATCAGTGTGACTTGGCAGTGCGGAATGAACAAGCCTCCTGATTGAAAACAAAACAAAACAAAATGAAAAAAAACAAAGCAAAAAAGGAAACAAAAATAAAAAAAAAAAAAACAAACAAAAAAAAATCAATATAAAATTATTTTATTAGTTAATAAAACAGAACACAAGCTTTTTGAGATATCATATGTTTTAAATAAAAACACATTAGCCATTAAATTGTAAGACAACCTTGAAATATTTTCAAAAATGGTTGAAAGTTTACTTGGTGTTGGGGATGACCTAAGGTTTTATTTGACATAATCTTTTGTGCTCATTATCAATTATACACTCTCAGAGAACATTTTTCATGATTATTGTCATAATTACAGTTATAGTTTCATGTAATTAGAAATTAATGTCTTTAATGATAACATCTAAACTGTAAAACATGTGAAACATTATAAATATATGTTGATTGAATGAATGATTACATGAATAAATTGTTATACTTAGCATTTCAAAAAAATTAATAGATACCTGTCTCTAGTTCATGATACGTTATTAGCAGAAAGAATTTAATGATCAAGATAGCAGTTCAATTAATAAATTAAATTCTTATTTTGCGGTTTCATGAAATCCTTATAAGGCTTTTGTTTGCTTGAACTTTTTAAATTATCAAAGTTAACATGTTCTTACACATAATTTGGCTTATTAGATATTTGTGTTTTCTGGGAAATCCAGGCCTCATGCTGTTGTGAGACTCATTGATTTACAGTGAGTATGTAACGTCATCCATTGAACAGTCCTCACTTATAACTATCTAATAACTTTAGGACTATTGAAATAGCTCAGCAATTAAAACTCTCTCCTGTTCAGGTAGCAGGCCAAGGTTCAGTTGCTAGCACCTCCATCAGATGGCTCACATCACATTTTCCTACAGGTCTGTAGTCCCAGTATTTCTTCTCAAATCACTGGAGACATGCATGCAAGTGCAGCTATGGACATAGAGTCACATATGAATGCACATAATGTTTCAAATGACTTTATCCTCTTTGGTAAAAATAATGCCACAACATACACATTTACTTTTCTTGCTTATGAAATATGTAATTATTATTTAATCTTATAAGTTATCATCAAAAATATCTTTGTATGGTATTTGTTTTGCTAGCAACAGTCTGACGTGGCATTTAATTAGTTTCATTTGTCCTCAAATACTAAGCATTTCTACAGAAGATTTGTGAAGATATGACTTATTTTCAAAACTGTATGTTATAAATGGTAGTATCAAGATGCATTTTTATTTTGTTTTGTTTTTCGAAATAATGTTTGTCTGTGTGGCCCTGGCTTCCTGGAACTCACTCTGTAGACTAGGCTGGCCTCAAACTCAGAAATCTGCTTGCCTCTGCCTCCCAAGTGATGTGATTAAAGGCATGCACTACTACTGCCTGGCTCAAGATGTATTTTTAATTCTTTCTCTTTTCACTCATTCAGAAAAAAAGTGAAATTGATAGTTACAAAAATTTAAACTTCTTGCAATAATAAGGCTTACATTAATCTATACTTTTATTAATTCTAGAAAATATTAAATTCTCATATATATAGCTTTATTAAAAACATTATATATATGATCATTTGTATTTTTCTTATTTTATTTTCTACAAATTATCAAAATCAAAGTTATTCTTTAGTTACTTGAGAGTATCATAGACTCTTGTAATGTATTTTGTTTTTTTGTTTTGTTTTGTTTTTTGTTTTTGTTTTTCTTGTATTTTTTATTAGATATTTTCTTTATTTACATGTAAATTTTCCCTTTCCCAGGTTCCCCTCCAAAAAACAAACAAACAAACAAAAACAACAAGAACAAACTCCTTTTGCCTCCCCCCTCCCCATGCCTGCCACCCCACCCTCTCCCACTTATTGGCCCTGACATTCCCCTACACTGGGGCACAGAACCTTCACAAGGCCGAGGTCCTTTCCTCCTATTGATGATCGAATTTGCAATCCTCTACTATACACATGCTGCCAGAACATTCAGTCCCACCCTGTATAGTCCTTGATTGGTGGTTGGGTCCCTGGGAGCTCTGAGGAGGAGAGACAAACATTCTTTCTTGTCTCTCCTCCTCAGTTCCTGTCCTATTTCCTCATGACTTTTCCCTCCTGACTTCATGACTTCACGTGGTCTTTTTTTTTAAACTCTACAAATGAACTTCATGTAAATTAATCTAAGTTGCATTTTGAGAGTTTACAATGGTAGCAAATTTATCATTTTATTTAATTACTTTAAAATATATGTTAGATCATTATGGTCAATAATCTGCTGAAAACATTTACAATGAAAACTCAGTCTGGAATACCATTTGTAAAACAAATTAGAAATGTAGAGTCCTAAGACACACTTCTCAGATTCAAAGTGTATCAATAGAATACTTAAAGAGTTAAATTAGCCAAAATATTCTCTAAGGGAACTGGAATAAGAATAGGAATTCAAATCAGAAAAAAAAGAGTTATGTAATGTTTAGACCATTAAAAGGAGCTCTTTAATGTGGCTTTTTAAATGCATAATAGTTAGTATTAAATGGTGCTTACATTCTGTTGGACACCTTTCAAAGCATGGAGTAGCTTTATTTAAGGATGGCAGCATTCTGATGCATTGAAAACTGCAAGTTTTGTGGTTTAATGGAAAATATTTAAATGTTACTCGTAAGACATGTAAAACTATTTCATATATATGTGAACACTCTGTTTAGTAGGAGGAATTAAAAAAAATCTCCTGTGCCTATTGATGGTGAGAAATCCTTATCATCTATTTAAAAAGTATAAAACTTAAGGAAAAATGACTTACCAATGGAGAAACATGACACAAACTTTCTTTTATTGATATTTTTAGTTTTAGTTTTGAAATGAAAATAAGCTTTGTTACATTAAGTAATAATATATGCAAGTAACTTCAATCATTTTCTTCCAGATGTTTTGATCACCCACAGTAAATAATAGAACTGAAATGTACATACAGTCTCCAGATGAATGCATTCAGGCACTTGTTGTGTAAGAGATAAGGAAAGGGCTTCCCGTTAGTCAATGTCTCCGTTAACAGTGACTTACTTCAGTTATCAGTACTTTCGTTAAAGTACTTCCAGTACCTTAGTTTCTCCTTTTTACAGTGGGAGTAAAACTTGTATCTACTTCCTAGGCAGGCCTTAAATACTAGTTATCATTTATAAGTGATTAAAACAACGGCTGACACTAAGACACCTTACTGTTAAAGGAGACAAAAACGCTGAAACAAAATCAACCAACCAACCAACCAACCAACCAACCAACCAACCAACCAACTACCGACCAACCAGTACCACCAATTCTAATAGAAATATTCTTGTGTCCATTTTTATGTATTTCCCTCCAACAAATTGTCTCATTTGGCAAAACTGATATTCTCTTGTGGCAAAGCTTTAGTTGATTTGTATTGTCTTTTTTCTAAACACTCCAAAATGTATCATATTTGAGTGTGTTGACAAGAACTGAAAGAGGAAAGGATTTTTTTTCTCATTTTTCATAGCAACACTCATTGTCTGCTCTGCACTGGCTAAGACAGAGCAATGAGCTGAAAGAGGAGATGGGGAAATAAGCAGGTGTGAGTCATTTGGAACTTATAAAGGTCTGAGTATTTCAGTTTCCACTCCAAAGCAAAACCCTCTATTCATATAATAACGTTCATTCTACAACATGTATTATTGCCATTATACAATATAAACAATTTATATTTTTAAAAACATTGGAAATACTATGTGAACTCTGATCTCATCTAAATACAAATAATATTTCCTTCTGAAATTTAAAATATCATTAGCTAACAATATTACCTAAGATATCATTAAATTATTATTTTATTCTTAAAAGATGTTCAGAGTATTAACTCAGATGCCATGCTTTAACAAATGGTGTCTTCTACCAAAATCAGAGTATTCTATCTTCATGTGTTCTCAATCTCCAACTTAAAACTTGTCTTTCAGAGAAATACTTTAAGCCTGTCTATTTTGAAACCCATAGAACATTCTAGAAGCCCTAAGGCTGTTGTATAATGCTATAGGGCTTGAATTCATTAATGTCATTTCAGGAAACTAATAAAATAATACATCATTTAAAACACATTTGTTTTATCTGATTTTAATCTAATATCCTGAGTGTGGCTGCAGATGTCACTGTCAGTTTTAACATTCATATGTAGCACAAATCTTGCAGCTGAGAACCCTTGGGAATTAAAAGAGCTGTTTGAGCTGAACTATACTAAGTAAGCCTAACCTGGGTGAGAATAAAACAGATATGTTGCAGGAGTTGCAGAAAACAGCTGCATCTAAAATTCAATGAATTGTTTGTTTTGCTTGCTATCATGAAAAGTTTTGTTTTATATCCCAATTCTAAGATGCTGAATGGTAGAATTAAAGTATCAAGTTGAGGCTCTCATTTGGTGATATTTGGGAGAAAGAAGTAATCCTTGGTGCTAATGCCTGTTTGGTTTGTTTGAAATGATCAAATAACAATAGCAGTTATCTAGTAGGTTGCTCTATTGTCCATCATCCAATCTGTTTCATCACTGATTTAAAAAGCAAGGACTCATCATCACACCAACTTTTTTTTTTATTAGAAGTCTATCTTTTTAAGATAAAACTTATTCTGTGTGCTTCTACATACTCTAACATGAAATAACACTCATTTCCATCTCTAAGAAAATAAGTCACAAAGCTGAGCTGAGCAAATATGTTTTCCAATCCTCTCATCAGTAGGTTTAGATCACAGTTGCCCATACTTCAGAACATTGTTGTTAAGAGAGTATGTTCTGTAGAAACGAATATGTATGGTGTTGGTTCAATATTCTCCAGATTACATCTTAGGAAGACCTTTGCATAGTGATGCTATAAGGATGAGAAGTAGAATGCTGCACAATACAGTTAAATATGGGTAGGTATAAAGGAGAACATAAGTAAGGCTGTCTCATGAGTCTCTAGCATCAAGTATCAGTTGCTGAAATAAGAGAAATAAGGAAATAGTAATCTTGGTGATACCACAATGATGCTGTGCAGATGTATGGGTGGGGTCGCAGATGAGACTGGCCTGCTTTATGATCCTTCTCAGGTCAACTGTTCTTGTGCAACTGGCAGGCATTTACCTAAAAAATATTTATAATCTGCCCTGTTGTTACTTAGGCATGTTCAATTGGGAAGTGAGAGATGGAGACAGAGCAGCTTTTGGGTGGCTGATTGTTTGAAACCGAAGGACTGAGCTTATTCTCTAAGTTTTCCATATCCTGGCAACTGACAGCGTTTGGAATTGATAGATATGTTTTCAGGATCTGCCTGATTTATACTTCAAATAACTAATGTGTATAGAATAGAAGTAGTTGAGCTCTTGACCATATCCTAGGCTTGGTGTTAGTGCGGCAATGGAAAAATACCTTTCTCCAGTCTAAGCAACATTTTAAAAGTTTTCTTAATGGATGCTATTTCTCTTTATTTTCTCATTGTTAATGTAAAGCCAATGTTCATGTATCAAATCATGATGGGAGCTTCTGTGCGGCAGTGACCTAGGTATCTCTCTTAGCATTTTCTGTAATTGAAAGACAATATATTCCAGTTGCATCTTCATAGTCATGCAACTACAGTAAATATAAACAAGTAAATGGATGTGTTTAATTCATTATCTTTTCTGCTCACAAAAAGCAGACTTCAAAAATTCATAAACTACTGAATCAAGTACCAGTCAATGATGAGTTTTTCATTGGCATAAAGAATATTTGGCAATTAAAATATCAGTTAACCAGAAAGCATCTTAGGAGAAAAATCTGAAACCACTACAAAGTACTTTTGCTTTATCCACATAAATCATGATATCTCAGTTCTCAATAAGAAACTGAGCTAAGTAAAGTTGGTAGCCTCACAAGTCCTGACTCAGCAATGTGGAACAATTTATGGATTGCAGCTACTGGCTTCACGCCTTCCTGCACTGACACACAGACCCTATGCGTGCAAACTGTACATACGTCTTCTTGACATTGTTTCTACAAATTTATTCTGTGTTAGTAAGTAGAAATGCCAATTGTTTTTTTTTAAATCAAAATCAGCATTAATAAAGGACCATTTTCTGCTCTACCAGAATTAGAGTGTTATTACTTTGAGAATTCAGCTCCCAGGAAGTGATATGGATGGGAGCTTTCCTCTAGTAGACTGATGAGAATCGTTATCTGTCCACATTGTCTGCTTTTGCAAGCATAGGAGAGGAGAGATCTGAAACTCAAACTTTGATAAATCAGTGCTGGATCTAGAAAGTAGTAAAGATCTTGGTGTGGGGAGGGAAATAATAACATAGCATCAGATAGTTCTGAATATTTAAATCTAACCCAAAATTTAGAATTCTGTATAGCTGGTTTCTAAGGAGAAATAATGAGCACTCACTTATATATATTGAATAATATATGTATTTTACTTACATTTACCAACCCATTCTTAATAGTTTGATGAGTTCTACTTCAGTGTCTTGATTTTTAAGGAAATACATCAAAAGAACACACACATTCACAAAGCAGGTAGGAAGGTAAACACACAGGCAGGCAGGCAGGAAGGAAGGATGGATGGATAGATGGAAGGAACAAAGGAGGGAAGAAAAAAAGGAAAGAGGGGATAAAGCAAGAAAAGGGCAGAGAGGAGGTGAAGTGGATCTGCAAGCTAAGAGGATGAACTTAGAGTTATTGCTGCTATTATCTTACAACACCTCTGCAATAAGGCAGGTAGTTAGGAGGTTGGTTGGAACATCCAATATGAACACAATTACTACTATAGTAAGATGATTCTATATTAATTACTAACTTATTGATTTAGTATGGGGACATTTCATAACATAATTCAATGGAATCCCCAGGACTTCTCTTTGTGTTGTTATTTTAGCTTGGGTTTTGAGACAAGGTCTTGCTTTGTCACCCATTAATTCTCAATCAACTTCTCAGTCTTCCAAGTACGAGAATTCCAGGCCTGTTACCACTCTCATGCCTCAGAGGAAATTTCTAGTCCTGTTGATACTGATGAGTTAGAAAGGTTACCAGATATGAGACACATCATTGAAAGGAGAAGAGCTAATCAGCTGACCAAGGTGACAGTGTGGGTGTTCAGGGACAAAAGGAAGTGCCTATGTCGAGATCAAGGCTGAATTTAGAATGTTACTGAGGCTAAGTCTGACCAGATCAATGACAGTTATCTTCTCTACCTTCCTCTATTCTCGGTTTTTGCATATTTTCTTCCTTTTGTGTACGTATGTGTGTTCACGTGTGTGCAGGAAGATATATGTATGTATATGTGGCATATGTAACTGAAGGTCAGAAGTCAACATCAAATACCAATTGTTCTCCTATGAGACAGGTCTCTCCTTGGGATCTAAACCATGGTGATTAGTCTAGGCTCACTTCAGACCTCCTCATATCTCTGCCTCTCCAGTTCTGGGGTAAAAAACACACAGCTGCACACCCTGTGCACATGAAAGCTAGAAACCAAACTTGGGTGCTCTTGCTGTCACAATAAGCACTGAAGCAACAGAGACAATTACTGAGCCTCTCAAAGCACAAATATTACATCTAACTTTCCTATAGGAGAAATCGTTTGTCAAGATAGGCAAAGTGAAAGGGTGCATTTAAGTCTGTGGACAGTGAGGGGTCAAACAACTCAATATTCAGGGTGAGCTTGGCAATGTTTGGCAGTGCCAGCTTTTGCATTTCAGGCTAGACAAGTCATCTCAGACAAGCTAGAATCTAAGCTTGGGTTAGAACAAAGCCAAAACTAGATCCTGGACTCTTTCAAGCTTCATTATCTCATTTTCTGCATCAAGCAATTAAAGTGTCACTGAGATGGCCTGGACCTGCTTGTGAACAGCAGAGATAAAATGACTCAAGATACTCTTTCTGACATTGATGGCTGGTTCAAACAACACGCCCACATGTGGGAGTTTGAATGTTTCAGCCCTTCATCTGGAGGCAGCTGTCCTGATTAGATGGTGGGTGATTTCCCAGGACTTGCTGTTTTTCTTGATTTGTTCCTTCTATCTCTATTTCAACTCTTTAATCCTGTGGCTTTTTAAAACTGTTATTACCACAGGCACTGGTGGCCTTTTGTTCTTAGTCAATGAGGAACATCTTTGGAACTTCTAAGGATGCTATTCAGCAAATCACAACATGGTTTGTATCTTCCCCGGGCTACTCAGAATTGGAAACATAACTTCCTAACAGCTTACTTTATATATTTGATGTTTGGAGAGTAGAACCCTTAGTGAGAGCATATCAGAAAAAAGAATTGAAAAAATCATGTTTGAATAAGATGCTACTTATCTGAAATTACGGATTCAGTAGTGAGGAAATATAAGTATTCTTGTCCTTAAATATCACATGGCAGACGATCTCAATAGTAGTTTATGATAAACCCAGCTCACTGACTCTCATGTTATTGAAGTGGAATAGATGATACTTAGTTGACTAATGTTGTGAAAAATGGTATTTTCAGCATTAAAATGATAATACAAATCTATTATTATTATAACTATTACTAATTATTGGGAGAAGATTACTGTTACTATAAAGGTCTAAAAGAGAAGTATGCTTTATCTACCTTAAAAACTCTGCATGATCTGTCTGACAGAGAAGATCAGATGTAAAATTTTTAGTGAATAGTCAAAGGCACTTGGGCAACTTTTATTTCGTATTATCCTGATTAGATTCTCTGTTCTCAGATGTCAGATTGCAGAGGGCCCTCTGGCCTCATTACTGTTATATAATGACTAAAGTGTTGGCACCAGGCAGACCTGCACTGAAGTCTTTCTCTGTTCTCTGAAATATGCCTCTTCTCCAAAGCATGTAAGGGAATGCACAAGTATGTGTGTGTGTGTGTGTGTGTGAGAGAGAGAGAGAGAGAGAGAGAGAGAGAGAGAGAGAGAGAGAGAGAGGTGGGGGGGCAGAGAGAGAGACAGAAGCAGAAACAGAGATAGAGACAGAGAGAGAGAGTGCCATGACTGGTCATTTCAATACCTTGAAAATTGATTTGGTAAAAAAAAGACATACAAGAATGAGAAACAAGGCGTGAATGAGAAACAATGCATGACTCTGTCCCAGTTAAGCAGCTGACACAATGTTCGTGATTGAATGATTGATAGGTAGTTCTGTTTGTGTTTGTGTTCCTACTTGTGTAAAGCCTGTGACGAGTTATAGTCAAGAGCATGAAATTTGGAATCAACTCTTTTTGTAGCTCCACCCTTTATCATGTGCTTCTCAGAAAGTTTCATAATCATTGTAGGACTACATCACCACACATGCCACATGGGAATAACACTACCTGACAGACAACTAGAAGAGGATTAACTGGGAATGTTCTTTGCAAATCACCCAAGCACTCCTTATACAATCACCACTATATTGTTACCATTTCACTTCAGACAGATTATGTCTCTGAAGGACGGTCAATCAGTTCTACTGATATATCACTGCTAAGGCACCTTGGTGGGGATATGTTTTAGATTATATACCAGCAAGCCCACTAACCTCAGTACAACCAGTGTTTGTGGTTGTACTTTTGTGTACAGGCTTGTGTTTTGCTCTTTCAAAACTACATTAAATACTATCTCCAAAAAGATAGGTTCTTCGTCGCAGTGTCCTATAAATGTTACAAACCCAAGTTGTAAAGTCTTGTGGTATAGCTTTAAACTTAGCTTAGAATGCAATTGCTCAGTGACTTGGGGCTAATGACTTAATCTTTACAAACCTCAAAATTCTCAAAGCAAAAAATGAGATAATACTAGAAATGCCATACATTCATTGAAAGGGTTATATGATTTTACCATTAAAAAGAGTTTAGCATGGTGCCTTACCAACCAACGGGTGTGCAAACTATAATCATTACTGACTGACATGATTCCATACTTAGGGGCTGCTATCCTGAAGAAGCCTGGGAAATATAATTGTTGGAGCTCAAAAAAAGATAATTAAAAATATAACTCAGTTTTCCCTCAAATGTGCTGTCATAAAGATAAAGCATGCAGAGTGCTTTTATAGAATCCCACATTGGAAACTTATATTTTGGTGTCCTTTCTTTTTTCATTTGCCATTTTACTTTTGACTCTTAGTGACTTAAAACTGAAACTGTCACCATAAAAAGTATATCCTGTAATCAAAGTACCTTATCCTACCGGGGCTCCTTAAAATTCCTTTGTGCCTGAGAGTTAGAATTATAGAAGTGGGAGCCCTTCTTGAATTTTAAAAGAGGAAGGGAATATGCTGCAAAGAAGACAATATCTAGATTTACATTATCAAAAAAAAAAAAAAAAAAAAAAGCAGAGATGCTCAGTTCAAAAACAGAAACCACCAAAGCCGAAGGCCTATTTAACTTGGTGAGATGCAGCCAGCAAAGCTGGCTAGTGGTATCGCTATGGATGAGTTAAAGACAGAATCACCCCTGAGCAATGGTCGCTCTCAGAGGGGGCCTGCCCTTCACAATTTAAGCTCTTTGAAGCTGCATTTCCTTTAAGCAATGCGAAGTCTTTGTGGTGATGGGAAACATACATTTATAATTATAGAAGAACACAGTGTGCGCTAGACATGATAGGAAAAGAATGCCAGGCTCGACGCACTCTGCTGTCCCTGTGTGGCGTCTTCCCTGAAACACGGGGTATTTCAGTTTTAGCTAATTGAAACAGCTAGGAGGCAACCCTCCTTCATGGTCATTCCTCAACTTCCATCTGGCCTTGCACCAACCAGGCCAGCAGGGAAAGACGGAGTACTCCCTGTAAACCCAGTTGTTGACGTAGGATAGAAATCAGAACATGAGAGTCATGAAACCATTTCAAAATGGCATTGAACATATTCACTTACAAGGAGCTGAGAAACCTAAAGTAAAATCATACTCTGCCTCTGACATTTTTAGCTTTCTTGAGCTAAATTGGGCTAACTAGTGTATTGTAACTGCCTTTATTTTTGTAACTGGCTTTTTATTGTGCCTGTGTAAATTAATGCTGATACTTCTAAGTTATACATTAAAATAGCCTGGGATATGGACTAAGAGCGACACCAGTTATTTTTTGATGTTTGTTTTCTCTCTCTCTCTCTCTCTCTCTCTCTCTCTCTCTCTCTCTCTCTCTCTCTCTCTCTTTCTGAGTTAGGTCTCAGTATGTAACCCTGGCTGGCCTGGTTTTTACTCTATAAAGCTGGCTGATCTTGAAATCACAGATTCTCTTGCTTCTGCCACTAGAGTGATGGGATTAAAGGCATGTCCCACCATAGCTGGTCAGAAGGGAGAAGAACAAGATTAAAATAGGGATAATAAAAACTTACTAGAATTTATAATAAAGCTTCAGAAATAATTGCTACAATGTAATCTCTGTTTTGAAACTTTAGAGAGATTAAAAATAATACATAATAAAAAGCATACGGAAGGTATTCATAGTGGACCTTAAACATAAAATAGGTGGAAAAAAATAAACCGACAGATTCATGCTTAGTCTGTAGTGGGAAGGGCAAAGTAACAATTTTAAGGGAATCAAAAGATTCTCAGTACTTTTCTACAAGATGTCACATTATAGATAGACCACTAGAGATACGATAGGAATCAGTGTTATAACCTTTGTTTCCAAGCTAAGTTGACCCCGACCTTTTGAATAAGAATTATTTTTGTCTCTCAACGATTTTTACAATATGGCATAAGAGAAAAAGCATGGGTTTTAGAGTCAGAACTGAGGTTTGTATTTGGGATTATCATTCATAGGCCACCTGGTTTCAGAAGCCACTTAACTTTCCTGACCCTCCTAAACTCCTACATACATTCCATAAGACCCACCTCAAAGTGTATGAAATATGAGGGCCTATGTTAGAAACCTGATTTAAGTATTGGAATATAATTAATGCTTAATAAACATTTGTCTCCTTTTTTTGTCCTACCCTGAGACAGGTTTTGTTTTGAAATTTGAATACATTCTGATGAAAGACTCAGTTCACCTTTAAAGAGAGTCACAAATTGAGTAGCATTTTTTTCTTTTAACCATCTGCTTCTCATTTTTTAAAAATCTCTCAGCTGTGTCTGTACATGTATACAAGTGTGTGCACACATGTGTATGCATGTACAGCCACCTGCTTTGGCATTTGTCCTTATTGGCCACTGCAAAGCAGACTCTGTTTTGTACTAAGTTGTAGTAGAATCCAGCAGGTAACTTGTTATTTAATTGTGCCTAAATAGCCTACAGAGGTCATGGGACACAGTTGGAAGACAAATATATGATTTACTGAATTAATAATGCTATATTTACATGTTTCAATTTCCTTATCTTGAAGAAGATGGAACCTTTGACTAGAGATTTCAGCTACCTTCTCTCCTTGACACCACACCTGACTCAGGTGGCTATCTCTGAAGTATATCAGTTTTTTACCTTCAAAATCGACAGGATAGTGGGATGTTTTCTCATAGCACCATTTTTATGTAGGTTTTCCAATTATAGTAAGAAACATGTAAGATCTTGATAATAACTCACTCAGCATTTTAAGCATCTGTATGTCTGTCTCACTTGGCTCTTTGTATTCTTTCTAATATGTTCTGTTATCAATATGCTAGCCATGACACGTTGTGAAAAAATTAATACGGATAAAATGAAAAATAATAATTCTTATATGTATAACCAGAAATATGCAAAGGACAGTAAAAATAACAGTAAAATAAAAACAAGAAAGCCAACAATATAATTATCTGTGCCATATAGGGATCTGAAGAGTCTATTGAGGCAATTGGCAGTGGAATCAATGGTATAAGGAAGCCATGACATTTTGTATGTGATTGTAATTTTCCAAGAAAATTTGCAAAGCAGAAGTAGCCTACACTGGAAATAAAAAAAAATCATGTAGTTAGTTTATACTCATCCATTTCTTGATGACAAACTTTGAGGAAAAATAAACACAAAATAACTGTAGATCCAATGAATAAAACTTCCCAAAATACATATCAATCAGAAAGAAGAACCAAGGACACAGTGTTGATCAAAAAATGTTTGGATGCTAAGATCATAATTCTTTTCTACTTCTTACCACACTGCTTGGAACAATGCCTTATCTATACCATTTAGGGGATCAGTGGCTATTTATAGACTAAGTAGCATCAACATATAGGAAATGCCTACGCAAGCTAAGGAGCTGGTGTTCTTACCTAAATTTCAATATGCATAAGTCCAAGAATACCGAGCCTTCATTTTATATAACTACTCCATCTCCCATATTGAGAGGAGGTGACACATTACCTTGTGATTAATCAATTTCAAGCAACTCCCTTTCTCTATGGACCATCACGCTGTAGGCTCCACCCCACTCAAGTTCACATTAGTTGAGGTCAGCTGCTGCTTTCTTGCTTGGGCACCAATTTTAGTCTAGAGCCACTCCACCCTGCAGCCAGAGGGGAAATACCAGGCTTAAGCTGTATCTCAAGATTGCATCACTCAAAAGATTGGAAGTGGCTCAGAACTTGCAGTTGCACATGTCTCTCTTAAGAGATTCATCAAAAGAAATGGCTTCTATTTTTTCCCATTTCTGAAGCACTTCCTGCATGTTACAAAGACTTCTGGAAGTTATACTTCAGGGTCACTTTTTAGTTATCAAAATAATTATGCTCATTGGGCAACATATTTGTCATTTGCTTTTAATGAGAAAATAAGCCGCAGAGATAAAGGGGCTTGTTCTAAGGTGGTCGACTGTTATAAGGCAGAACCAAAATTTGAACCAAAGTCCTTGTCACTACAAAATCAACTGAGCGTTTTAGATCATTTGTATTTTCTTTGAAAATCAATGACTGGAACATCTCTAATGCCAATAAAATCTTCATCATCTCAGAAAACCATGGGTTTCTTTCCTTAGACCCATTATAGGGAAAATGAGGCTCCCTTTTGTGGATCCTTAGTCTTACTTGACAAAAGAATTTTAAAAAGGGTTCTGAAGAAACATCCAGGAGCATATTTCTCTAGGTTGACATTTGAAAAATCCCCAATACCTCCTCTCTCTTCACTTTCATGTGGTATTTTAGATCTTCCAAAGAAATACAACCAAATATGAGGGAAGGATTCATCCTTGATGGTCTCCATGCCACCAACTGTCTGTGTAACTACCTAACACTTATTATGTTCTTTAGCTGTCTTTATACTTCCTTTTTAGTCAGAAGAAATAAATTATAATGACAGCAATTCTGTTGGAACAATCAAACTGAAAAGAAAATAATTTTTCATTGTCACAAACTCAATCATGACTTAACCTATTGCTGGATACTTTAGAACATTCCTCAACTCTTTAGCCAATAAAGTCATTTCTGGCTTCATCACACTTAAAAGGAGAAACTCCAACAGAATTAGGTCTGTCCCTTCATGTCCTTATCTCCTTTCCTATGGACATTTGACTTTATCCAGAAATCAGTTCCTTTTAGAGAGGAGGGTGCATGTTCACTGGAAACACTATTGGTTTGCTTTGTTCTTCCTCTTTAGGATTATCTTAAAAATTGTGGCAATACCATATTCCTCTCTGCTGGAGTCCACATAGACAGATAGCCACAGCCAGAGCAGCCACAGTCAACAGAACTACATGGAATACAGGCAAAAGGCAGGGTTTCTTTTTAAATAAAAAAGTATTTTGTTTATGTGTATGGGTATTTTGCCTTCATATATGTATGTATATCACATACATGCCTAGTACTCACAGAATTCAAAAGAGTGAATCAACAGCCTGGAACTGGCATTATGGATGGTTTGTAAGCCTCTATCTGGGTGCTGGGAACTGAACTTGAGTCTTCAACAAATAGAAGTGTTCTTTATAGGTGAGCCCTCACTCAAGCTCCAGGAAAGAGTTTCTTAAGGGAAAAAGATACCAGGGTAAATTATATCTTCTCTTTATAGCCTCTTCAGCAAGTGTGCTTAAGTAATAAAAAAATGGAAGTATTACATGAATGAAATGAAGTAGATAAGGAAACCTTTCCTTCTAAAGTCAAATCTGAAAGATTAGAAGCACTGTGATGTTGCTGCAAAGCTTCCATGTTTCAGAGGCTCAGTGGAGATACACTTCCGGAAATAAACAGGAATAAACAGCCAGTGCCACAATACTCCTCTAACTTGCCTAGACTGATGATTTACATGCAGGCCTTGAGGATTCATATGTTAGCAAAGAATGGGGAGGAACAAAAGAAAGGAAAGTGAGTAGAAGAGAAACTGGTTGGAGTTTAATCTAAGAAAGAAGAAAACATTGGCAAGTCAGATAGAAATGACTCTTCAGTTACCAAGTTAATGAAATGTATAAGAGGTAAAATAATAATGAAGCCACACAGAGTGAGATTTTAGGCTCCATCTGGCCTTGTTGTTACATATTGGGTAACTATTGGTGTATTTTCTTTTAGAAGATTAAGTTTCTTGTCATTTGAGAGTGTTTTGGGCTCTTCCAGTTAGTCAATATTAAGTGTTAAATTGGATTTGCTACATCATCCTTTGCAGTCTGTCATTGTTCATCAGCAAAAGATGCCAGACCTCTAAGAGCAGTGCTCTTTGTACTTTCTCTCTCTTTTTTCTCTTCCTCTCTCTACATACATACATACATACATATATACATACATACATACATACATACATGCATACATATGCTTTTCTTTCTTTCTTTTTTTTTTTTTTCAAGACAGGGTTTCTCTGTATAGCCCTGGCTGTCCTGGAACTCACTCTGTAGACCAAGCTGGCCTCGAACTCAGAAATCCGCCTTCCTCTGCCTCCCAAGTCCTAGAATTAAAGGCATGCACCACCATCGCCCAGCTACATATGCTTTTCTTAAGGGTGCACAGTAAGAAGTGTCACTTTATGAAATTGATGTTTTCTAGAGGTCCAAAGTTATCTGAATCTATATGAACCTAAAAAAAGTTTTGGGTTGGGCCCATGGTTTGAGGTTTGAATTAGAGCTTCGGTTGTTCTTATTTTATCTGCACTCATTTTCCATCAGTAATTATACCATTCCTATATCTCTGTCTTACAAAAGAGGACATTATCATAGGTTTGGATAGAATAAGAATAAACTAAGTTTTTTCACCATCTGTCAAAATGAACCTAGATAAACATGGTGGCAGTTTCAAGGACTTTCAACTATGTGTTTATCTGGTTCTCTTTGTTTGGTTTCCATTTCTAGTCTTCATGGTCTATAGTTACATACCAGAAAACCAGAGAAATAAAATACCAAAATAAAACACATCTCAATAGCTAATCATTGGATAAGGACACTGGTGAATTTGCTTCAAGAAAGATAACCTTCTGGAGTCTTCCTCACTGAGTGAACTCAGTGTGTTGGTTATCTATATAAAAAAGACCTGACTGTCATTTCCATGAAATGAATTCATTTATGATACTATATTTTACACACTACCCCCACTTCTACCTTCTTCCAAAGCTCTTACTTTATCTCTGCTGAAGATAAACAATCTATGACCCAGCCACATACCTATGATATATCCAGCTATGTAAAATGAAGCAGTTCATAGATTCTTACTTTAAGAATTTCAAGTAATAGTTAGAAATGGGTTTTAGAAGCATAATAACTCCAGGCAGTTCTGTGAGCTAGAACAGAACTATTATTTTCTTGCAACCACCCATAAAACAAAAGTCCATTAAATATTTTTTTTTGTTTCACTAATTTTACAAAAATCACAACTAGACTAAACTAAGTTTAGTCTCTAGAATGAAACTAGACTTACCCTCTAGAATGAGAGTCTAGATCATGAAATTGATGATTTACTTAGATGCAAAAATGAAATACGGAGCCTATGCCTTCCATAACAAGCTACAGATCTTAGATTCAGTTCATATCCATATCATTTTAAATCCCATGGCCTTTTTCATCATGCTGCATTTTTAGCTGGAATTACAAGGGCATAAATAATATGGAGGACTAATTCATAAGAAGCATAGCAGACGAAAAGAGTGATGGCTGTTTTTCAGGGGTAGATTAAGCTACAGGGTGGAAAGCTATGACTTTGACTTTATGCTGTTACTGGTTTCAAAGCTTAGATTGGAGGCCTTGTGGCTTTAAAACTAAAATACACAGCTTGCATTTTTGTAGAAGCCTTTTTTATGGTTTCTATTTGGGGATGTTGATAAGATTACCTCTAAATGTCTAAGTACTTCTGTGGAAAACTAACTGCCTTTTGAGCTGTGCTTCCTGAGGATGTTGGCAACTCTACAAGGTCTCCTTTTCTCCTTGTTCAATACTTGCTCATTTACAAGCAATTTCATTATAGCATGTAGCACTGCTTCTAAACTGTGGGTTGTAGACTCATATGAAATTGTGGAATCAAATGTGGAGTTATGAAAACTTTGGTCATAGTAAAGATTTTTTTTTTGAATACACAAGACCAAAAATTAACCAAAAACAATGTAAAAGAACCATAAGGTGTGCCTGGTAGCAGTTGTCACCTGTGTTGCATGGCACAGCTTCCTGGGTACCAAGGTTCTGAACACACATTCTGTATGTTTCCCTGAGTATGCTATACAATGCCAGGAAACTGTGTGAAACACCAGAGCTGAGATTTGAGAATGTTGTGTGTTACAACTCCCAGTGTTTTTACTGCACATACAAAATTGTATGCTTCTATGGAAACATAGCCATTTAATCACAGACAACAATAACTTTCAATACTTTTAACTACCATTCTTCACATGTAAATATCAGCTTTGAACATATCTTTGAATTGTATTCTGTTGAAATGTTGGATTTTTAAATATTTTTATTTAACACCTAAGCCCTCTCCTCTCCACATCCAGTCACAATATAAGAAGTCCCTTAAGTACATAGAGTTATTTTAATATATGCCAAATAATATGAAATTAATAATCTAACATATATAATTTGATGTTATATAGACACAGGACAGAAAAACATTTTGAAAAATCATTATGGACTTGTATTGGTTGATTAAGGAACTAAAGAATGGAATATTGAAAAGTAAAGACAATACTGTGAGTTTTTTATAAGTATATTTTTAGTATAATGAACTTTTGTTTTACAAAAAAACAGTTATAATATGGTTTTTCTTATAGTGTTGAAATTCACAAAAAGAAGATTGTTAACCCAGTGATGCCCTACAATCTTATACATTTGATTGTTAAAATACTTTCTCACAGACAAAATCCCTTATCACCATTCATGGAGATAATCATAAAAGAGCTAGTGGCAGAGTCTAGTCACTGGACAGGAAGGATGTAATTAGCAAGGGTTATTATTTCAGAAGGGGAAATGGACCTTTGAAAAGTTAGAGACTTTGAGAAATTTAAAATTGACAAGCTTTGTTTTGGCATGTAGCTTTATTCTCAGCAGTCAGGAAGCAGAGGAATGAGGGACTTTGTGAGTTTGAGGCTATCCTGGTCTACAGAGTGAGTTCAAAGACAGTCAGGAAAACCTGTCTCCAAAAACCAAATAGAAAAAAAATTGAAATTGAAATTCACGTTTTTCAGTTTATTCACCTTGATCTAGGGCTATGTTGCTAGAACTTTAGGCTATTTGTAAGGTTTTCTTTTTCTTAGTTGTTTCTATATTAATTAATCTACGTTTCCTGGGAATGAATAACTGAGTAACTGATAAGGCAGTGTCCATAAAGTAAACTTTCTAGGGCAATTTTCATTAAAAAGTCAGAGCTAATCTTGCTACAGAATCTCATTGGCAAAATAAGAAAATATTTCACTTCCCACAATAAAGTCAATATTTCATCAAGATTAATATCCATTTAAAATGAAACTGCTGAACTCTGGCAAGTGGAAGCCAGCAACCATGTGGCTGCTCTGGTGAGCCAGAGTCTCACTGAGGCACTGAATTGTCCTTTCAAGCTTTGAGTGTTACTTGAAGCTCAAAGAGGAAGACAGACAGTTCTTGGATGCCCAGGGGAGTAGGGATATGGTTAGGTTAGGATACAGCATTGATGATTTTAGGCCCTTTGCTAATATGAAGGATGCTCTCCTCAATTCAAAAGCCATGAGTCCACCTGTTTTAACAACTGTTAAGTATCAGTTGTTTTCAGAGAGTTTGTATTCTGTTTCTTTTATTTGCCCATTCTTGACTTCTTCCATTTGTGAGTAGCATCGGGTAACATGCCAGCTTTCCTTATGTCATAGTCATCTTTTCTATGAGGTATAGTTCATACTTCCTGTAAGAGAAACAAAGAAAATGCCTATTTTCATGTGTGTGTGAGAATTTATGTGTAGTTTGTATGTGGTACACGTAGACACAAGCATACACAAAGCAGGTCCATGTGTGCATAAGTGCATATGCAAAGCTATAGGAAAATTTCAAGGGTTCAGCTGTGCCAGTCTTAACCTTATGAAGACAGGCTCTTTCACTGAAGCTGCAGTTAGCAAGCCCCAGCAAGTCTCCTGCCTCCACTCCCCATAGAGCCTGGATTATAGATGTAAACTCATGGGCACACCTGCTTGTTTATTTGGGGGCTGGTGTTCAAACTTAGAATTTGGACTCCTGTCTTTAAGGATTGTACAGCAAGTAGGCTTATCTACTGAGCCATCTCCACACCACTGGAAAGTGCCTATTCCAATGACAAGAACTCAGGATAACCACACACAAAAGGATATGACTCAAAATTACTTTGGCCAACTAGTATTTTTGAGATTTATATTATCAATAAAACTTAATAAATCAGATATAATTAAATAGGAAATTGGGAAAATTTATCTGGTATTCTTAACACTTATCTCCTTTTATCATAAAGGCATAAGAATTTTTCCTACACATTTTGTAAAAAAAAAAAAAAAAAAATCTGATTGCTTGACCCTGAGAGATAACATTTGTAAAGATTGGAAATAGTATAAAAGTAAATGGCAAAACTGACTGATTAATTTCTCTTTCAAACAAATGGGGAAGGCATCTTGTTTATTTACAATGTATGACTGGATCTCAAACAAATGAATTTTATCTCAATAGTTGCTAATTTGAATATTAGCCAGAAGAGAGGTTTCCAAGTCAACTTGGGGTACATGTACATGAGACCTTGTCTCAAAACAAAACAAAACAAAAACAAAATTCAAAATAAAACAAGGGGAAAACACAAACAAACAAAGAAAACGGAAACAAAAGAAAAAATTCCAGTAGTGTTGCTTTTGTTTACAACTTCAGGAAATTTTCATCCTAAAGACTTCTTTTAATGTTTATGATATCCATTTACTTTTTTAAAAATAATATAACACCTTCCTTGATACAGTACTTTTGACGTGATCCTAGCAAAGTTGGGCACTAAATATGGATGTAAGAGTATAAGAGCAACACCTGTAAGAATATTTTCTTGGTTTTTTGTTTTTATTAAGACTAGCACTGTTTATCGTGTATTTCTGTGTTTCATCTCTAGCAACACCAAAGAGCAAATAAACAAAGATCTTTCCCTTCCCTGTTCTGAATATCTTTTCATGTCAGAATTTTAGTGCTATGACTAACAGTTGGTCAATCTATTAAAAAAGAACTGAAGGCAGAAGTTGAAAAGTCCACTCATATCTCACAGGAAAGCACTTGTACAGTCATAGACAGTAAGGGCCATACAAGGACTCCATCTTGGCTGCTGAGCTATATGTCAGCTCATCATTTCCTTGGTCATGAAAAAAGAAATGTTTAGTTGACACTGGGGTCTGCTTTCTGTGGATCTGAGCACCACAGGAGAAGAAAATAGATGACCAACATCAGTGAGTCTTAAGATTCCTTTAGAACCATTTTTCAGAGTTAGTATAACAATCTATACGTCTACAAGTGGGAAGACCTAAGATAGAAAGTTGATGCAAGAGGAATCTTCCAGTTTCCATCTGCACCCAGAGTTGATCCTGTGCCACAGCACTCCATATTCAAATATCCCCGGGAGAGAGCTAGCCTCCTAGGAAGTGTGGACAAGTCTGTAAGCACAGGTAAGACCACCATTTCTGCTCAGAGGAACCTGCCTGGAACCCTCAGGACACAGGAACTGAGGAGCAGTCTGGGACAGGATCCTTCTTGTTTCCGTCTGCACCCTGGAGCTAATCCTGTGCTACAGCTCTCTGTACCCAAATTCCTCCCAGAGAGAATTCGTTTTCCAGGAATAGTGACACATAGGCTTGCAGAAGGGACAGACCACAGTCAAAGACAGGAAGACCAGCTAACATCAGAGATAACCAGATGGTGAGAAAGAAGGGCAAGAAAATAAGCAACAGAAACCAAGGTTTCATCAGAACCCAGTTCTCCCACCACCACAAGCCCTGGATGCCCCAACACACCAGAAAAGCAAGACTGATTTAAAATCACATCTCATGATGATGATAGAGGACTTTAAGAATGACATAAATACCTCCCTTAAAGAAATATAGGAGAACACAGGAAAACACAACCAAACAGGTGAAGGAATTGTACAAAACCATCCAGAATCTAAAAGTGGAAATAGAAAAAATAAAGAAATCACAAAGGGAGACAACCCTAGAGATAGGAAACCTAGGAAGAGATCAGGAGTCATAGATGCAAGCATCATCAACAAAATACAAGAGATAGAAGAGAGAATCTCAGGTGTAGATGAAACACCATAGAAAACATTGACACAATAATAAAAGAAAATGCAAAATGCAAAAAGCTTCAAACCTTAACATCTAGGAAATCCAGGATACAATGAGAATATGAAACCTAAGTATGATAGGTATAGAAGACAGCAAAGATTCCCAACTTAAAGGTCCAATAAATATCTTCAGCAAAATTATAGAAGAAAACTTCCCTAACCTAAAAAAAAAAAAGAAAAAGAAATGTCCATAAACATACAAGAATCCTACAGAACTCCAAATAGATTGGACCAAAAAAGAAATTCCTCTAGTCATATAATAGTCAAAGCACCAGATGCACTAAACAAAGAGAATTTTAAAAGCAGTAAAGGAAAAAGTTCAAGTAACATAAAGGCAGACCTATCAGAATTACACTAGACTTCTCAACAGAGACTATAAAAGCAAGAGGATCCTGGGCAGACATCATACAGACCCTAAGAGAACACAACTGCCAGCCTAGACTTCTATACCCAACAAAACTCTCAATTACCATATATGGAGAAACCAAGATATTCTATGACAAAACCAAATTTACACAATATCTTTCCACAAACCCAGTCCTAGAAAGGATAATAAATGGAAAATGCCAACACACAGGAAACTACACTCTAGAAAAAGCAAGAAAGTAATCTTCTTTCAACAAACCTAAAATAACAGGAAGCAACAATCACTATTCTTTAATATCTCTTAACATCAATGAACTCAATTCCTCAATAAAAAGATAGACTGCCTGGCTATGGTGGTGCATGCCTTTAATCCCAGCACTTGGGAGGCAGAGGCAGTCTGATTTCTGAGTTTGAGCCCAGCCTGGTCTACAGACTGAGTTCCAGGACAGTCAGGGCTATACAGAGAAACTCTGTCTTGAAAAACCAGAAAAAAAAAAGACATAAACGAACAGACTGTATATGTAAACAGGACCCAGCATTTTGCTGCATATAGGAAATGCACTTCAGTGTTAAAGACAGACACTACCTCAGAGTAAAAGGCTGGAAAACAATTTTCCAAGCAAATGGCCCCAAGAAACAAGCTGGAGTAGCCATTCAAATATTGGATAAAATCAACTTTCAACCAAAAGTTAACAAAAAAGATAAGGAAGGACACTTTATACTCATCAAAGGAAAAATCTGCCAAGAACTCTTAATTCTGAACATCTATGCTCCAAATATAAGGGCACCCACGTTCATTAATTACTAAAGCTCAAAGCACACATTGTACCTCACAAAATATTAGTGGGAGACTTCAACACTCCACTCACATCAATGGACAAATCATGGCAAGGCAAAGTAAACAGAGATACAGTGAAACTAACAGAAGTTATAAACCAAATGGATTTTAACAAATATCTATAGAACATTTCATCCTAAAACAAAAGAATATAACTTCTTCTGAGTACCTCATGGTACCTTCTTCAAAACTGACCATATAATCCCACTCAAAACAGGCTTCAACACATATAAGAAGATTAAAATAATCCCATGCATTCTATCAGATCCCCATGGACTAGTGCTGGTCTTCAATAAAAACAAAGACAATAGAAATCCCACATACACATGGAAGCTGAGCAATGTCCTACTCAATGATAACTTGGTCATGGAAGGAAGGAAGGAAGGAAGAGAGAGAGAGAGAGAGAGAGAGAGAGAGAGAGAGAGAGAGAGAGAGAGAGAGAGAGAGAGAATTAAATACTTTTTAGAATTTAATGAAAATGAAGCTACAACATACCCAAACTTACGGGACACAATGAAAGCAGTGCTATGAAGAAAACTCATAGCTCTAAGTGCCTCCAAAAAGAAACTGAAGAGTACATACACTAGCAGCTTAAAAGCACACCTGAAAGCTCTAGAACAAAAAGAAGCAAGTACACCTAAGAGAAGTAGGCAACAGGAAGTAATCAAACTCAGGGCTGAAATCAACCATGTAGAAACAATAAGAACTATATGAAGAAACAACTAAACCAGGAACTGGTTCTTTGACAAAATCAACAAGATAGATAAATCCTTAGCCAGGCTAACCAGAGGGCACAGAGACAGTATTCAAATTAACAAAATCAGAAAGGAAAAAGGGAGATATAACAACTGAAACTGAGGAAATTCAAAAAAAATCATGTACTGGAAAATCTGGATGAAATGGACAATTTTCTAGACAGATACCAAATACCTAAGTTAAATGATGAACAAACATAAACCATCTAAACTGTCCCATAACCCCTAAAGAAATAGAAGCATTCATTAAATGTCCCCCAACCAAAAAAAAGTCAAGGACCAGTTAGGTTTAGTACAGAATTCTATCAGACCTTCAAAGAAGATCTAATACCAATACTCTTAAAATTATTCCACAAAATAGAAGTGGAATGAACGCTACCCAACTTGTTCTATGAAGCCATAGTCACACTGATACCAAAACCACACAAAGACCCAACAAAGAAAGAGAACTTCAGATCAATTTCTCTTAAGCAAATCAGAGGCCTTCCTCTACACAAAGGATAAACAGGCAGAGAAAGAAATTAGGGAAACAACACCCTTCACAATAGCTACAAATAATATAAAATACCTCAGTGTTACTCTAACTAAGCAAGTAAAAGATCTGTTTGACAAGAACTTCAAGTCTCTGAAGAAGGAATTCGAAGAAGATCTCAGAAGATGGAAAGATCTCCCATGCTCATGGATTAGCAGGATTAATATAGTAAAAA
>JADRCD010128027.1:0-15349 GCA_019843815.1 Montemys delectorum | reverse complement strand
CATGCTTTTCTATTTCAAATTATCAACCTGGCATAAAGATGAAGGCCAAATCCAAAGCCAAATACACTCATTGTTTTCCTGAAAGAGAATACGTAATCCTCTATTTCCAAAGAGAGAGGACAGAAAGCGCCTGGAGTGTACAACTGTATAGATTCTGCATTGTATGTGTCTTCAACCACTATCTTTCTAGCTCTCCTGGATTATGTGAAATGGTTGCACACAAAAGAGAATAATGCCAGTAACTCAGAGAATACGAAGTCTATTTCCTGAAAGCCTTTGCATGCATGTGTGGTACCATATATGCACAGATATTTCCACGTATGTGAACAGACATGTATCATGATGTAGATGTAGAGACCCAGATGATATGAGGTGTCAACTTCAACTGTTCTCCACTGAACTTCTTGGGGCAAGATTTCTTCCTGAACCCAGAAACCTCAAATTCCATCCAATCTAGCTAGTCCATCTGCTCTGTTTTAAATGGATCCTGGGGATTTGCACTTTAGTGCCCTTGCTTGCTCGGCAAACACTTTATTCATTTAGTGTTCCCTTGCCCCCCACCAAGCAGACTTTCCTGTGAAATATTTGTACATTTCTGCTTTAGGTTTTAATATGAGCAAACATAATTGGGAAACTTCTCTGCCTTTTGGGATAAGAGGCCCATTACTATTTTCAAGGGTTAGTCGTGTCACTTCTTGATATTTTTGCCACCATTCCATCCTTGTACAAAATTTGTGAGATTTGAATGAGATCTCTGTTGTATATGAAGAGATTTTAAGTCTCCAACTAGACCAGTGGTAATAGTGAGATAAAGGATTTAGAAGCACTATTTACTTTCAGAGCCTCTGTATCAAAGGCCAGATGCATTCTGCTACAGTGATGATGCCATATATTCATTTGGTTTCTGTAAAATAAGCATTGTATATTATAGCATGGAGAACATTTTATTGGGCTTCAATTAGTTTTCGTACTTGACCAGAACACTGGGCCTAAGTTTCCTAATATTTCTGGTATAGATATTTGCATGATTTTTCCTATTTCCTTTTCCAGTCACACCTCTTCCCTGTGCTCCCCAAGCCCTACCCTCTCTCCAATGTTTGTCTTTTTTTTTCACTGTCATTACTACATGTAGTTATCCATGCATAGATATGTAAATATGACATGCTCAGCCTCCTTGGTGTTGTTTGCATGTATATAATTTTAGGGCTGACCACTTGGTATTAGATAAGCAATTGTGGGGTTCATCTCTGAAAAAGATTAAGTCTCCCTCTTTTTCAGTAGCCATCAGCTTCCTGTAATTCTTTGTCTAGGGACAGGACTCCAAGAGATTTACCTCTTTCTATGAAGCAGGTCTATCATTGTTATTGTTCAAGTCTTGTTTAGGCAATGATAGTATTGAAGTATACTGAGTGTAGCCTCCCTGCCATTTGTCTTGTCCCCCCCCCCTTTTTTTTGATATCCCTTGAGACTAAGGTGGAGAAGTTGTGTTGTAATTGTAACCATTGCTTCAGAACAACCCCTGGTCAGTTTTTCATTGTATTTCATCCAGTGTAATCTAATATCCAATGTAACGCTCACACTACAGTGGTGTTCTATAATAATCTTTGCTGCAAAAAGAAGCTATGATGAAGGGTAAGAGATACATTAATCTGTGGCTATAAAGTTAAGTATTTAGAATTTAGTTAGGAGTTGTTTTGTGTTATGAGTCAGTAAAGTAGTGCTATAAGGCTCTCCTTCAGATCCATGATATCACTAGCCCTTGAAAGTTGGGAAGGTTTCCAATAACAGGCATAATTTCCCTTCTGTTGAGCAGGTCTTAGTTCATCTAGAGACCTGATGTCTATCACAAAGGAGTAAAGTTATACTGTAGTGCTTGGGGATATGGTGCCATGGTGGTCATTGTTGGGGTTGATAGGTGTTACAGCTGGGTAGGACTATTGATGGCTTCCCTCCCTAGGCAGCTTGCATGTGCCTTCACTACAATGAAATCTAGTCCCTAGGAAAGACTTTCAGGTTAGATCCAGCATGGATCCTTGCGTTCTGTATCTGAAGCACATGGTGTCTTCATCAATAGGGACTTACCTTCAACCAAAAACAACAGCAGCAGCCTATGTTGTTTGGGAAGTCTGTTCATCCTGTTTTGCCTTCAGGTCATTTATATCCTGCTGTTGCCCTAACAAGCACTCACCAGCTTCAGAGTATTTAATTTCTTAATATCTGATGTTACTTTCGGGTGTATACTCACATCTAAGGATTTTGAACTAAGAACTTACTGAAGAGAAAGAATATTTGGCATTTATATTTCTGGCCAACATATTACTACACTCAGTATATTTTCTAGTTCTACCTATTTATCGGAAAATGTCATTATTCTTTATACATCTATCATAGCTGCATTCATTATATTCTTATTCAAGTTTCATTCAGAGAGAAATTCAGTCATAATTTTCTCCAAGACAAAAAAAAAAACAGAAAAAAACTATGTATTACCTCTAGATATTAATATTCTTCTTGTTAATGATGGTCTAGAATAGATCACAGACTTGGAAAACTGCTCAGTTTATATGTGCAGTTAGTCCAGGGTGCTGATTCTTCCCCTTGGCTGAGCCTACCTTCCTTCCACCATTTGGGCAATTATAGGTGAGAAAAGGAAGACCAGAAAATGTTTTATGAGACAAAGCTTGCTTTTTATGTTCACAGAACTCATCACAGCCTGTTCTTTTGGGTTTGTTTGACTAGGCACTTCTTTTTCACCGTTTAAGAATCTGCTCCCCATCACAGCTTCTCTTGAGATCCCAAACAAGAGTCCGGTAGCCACTCCTTGAGCATGGATTAGTTCACGGTGGAGCAGACATTCCCATCTTGAGAGCCAGCAGTCTCCTTGCTTTGAGTAAACATGTTCGAGTTGCGCTTCTCATTTGCAGCTACTTTTATTTTAAAATATGTTGTATTCTAATATCCTCACTAAAGCCAGTCACCATCATATCTATTAAACAATTTCTTTGTTGTAAATAATTGTGCTTATTAAAAACTGATTTGGAAAGGAAAATGTATTTTTTGATGTAAAATTTATAGCAGAAATATGTATAAAATCTCTTTCGTAGTACATTGTTCCATTCACTACAAACCATTTCTAAAATAAAGAGTCAAAGGGCAATAAAATAAATTTTCTCATTTATTAGTCATAGATTGATTACAAAGTTGATTTATATAATTAGAAATAGTTCTAATCAAAAATAAATCACAGTATTTACACTCCAAGTAGTAAATTTTACTTGACATTTATAGATAGTCTTTGTAAGAATAAAAACTAAATGCTTGTGTTCATCTAACAAAATAAAGATATAAAACATATCTATGCCATATTTTTTAAGCACTAAAACTATTGGGTTTATTCATAAATATCCCAAAACAAAGATGTTGGGTGCATATGAAGTTAAGGGTAGAGAGGATGGATCTGGGAGGAGCTGAAGGTATTGGTCATCAAAATACATTGTATAAAATTTTTGGATAGTTAATATTATATTGTTAATATAATATTATTAAAAATCAACATTAGACTCAAATTCTAGTGTGAGGTTTATGTTTAAGACAGTTGTATTCATTAGACATTTGACCCTTTTTAGGCCACAGATTATTCAAAAGCCTCATTAGATACCTGGATAAAGGAAATAATAAGTAACCCTAAGTGCCAAGGATACTAATCCAGCAATAAACATGATACAAAATTAGTGCAAATAAAGAAGATTATGGTTCCAGAGAGAGCAATATCTATTGTTGGAAATCCTTTCCATCATGTGAAAATACCTATCACATTCAGAAAAAGACAGTTTTTGTTTGTCATTTTATCTTGTAAAATATTAAGTGGATTGCTGGAGAGAAAAGATCAACCCTAATACTCAGACCATGTACTCACATAATAAAATTTCACATTTCTTATACATCAACAAAATGACAGTCTGTGTATAACTCAAATAAATATCAGAAATTTCAAGATGTAATTGTAAAAATGTGTGGTAATCCCTCTGCTAACACTTTCATATTTTATAAGTCTAAACAAGTCATCGGTGGGATGTAACTTTTATACACCGGGCTAGGACCAAGTAGGTTTGAAATGATCTCTAAAGCGGTGCTAGGTATGTGGCTGTTCTTGGTCCCAATGCACTGTACTGAACTGGAAGAGTTCTTTGTGGCATACATCACAAAATACAGTGCTTAAAGAATGCAACATGAATATCCTTTAGCTAATTTTGGTTTTCTGTTTGTTCGACTTTCAAAATAATTGCATTGTTTACTCAATTCCTAGCAGAGTAACATACAATCAATTCTAATGTTCACTCTGTTATTCTAAAATGAGATTGATGTCGCCCACCAGGGATGTAAAAGGCACTTCTTTGAAAAGAAAGCTTTTAAAAGTTCTATTGCTCCATAAGTTATGAAAACATCCCAGCGAGTACCAGTGCCTTCAATGATAATAAACAAAACTGATTGGCAATAGAAATTACAACACAGATTCTTTGATTTTTATGATCAAACTGAAACAGAGAACAAAGAACAAAAATAAAAGGAACATCTTTCTTACAAAAGTTATAGACAGCACACATTTCAGACATGCTTTCTGTGAAGTGACAGATTAACCAGGAATGGGAGAGAGAGAAATAGCAATGGACTGTATGCAAACAGTATAGGTGCATGTCTATGATACATGCTTAATTCTCACAAGAACAGAGTGCACAGGAAAGAAACATGTGGGAACATTTCTTTAATCTATAAAAGGATGAATCTTTGATGTCAGAATTTGCATTTAAGCTATGCAGAACTTGAAAATGAATACATATCTATTGGTAGATGCAAATGACTCTCCACTGAGCTACACTAACACACAAATCTGGCTTATCCTGAAGAATGTGATGACAAGAACAGAGTTTGTGATGCTATATATATATATATTGTTTACAGTCATTTTTCTTGTTTTAATTGTATATAAGGTTCACCCTACATAATATCTGCATCACTTATCAAAGTTAAAGGGAAGAATAGGCTGGGAAGACACTTTAGACAAAAGCTGATGCAACCCACATTCCACTCAGAATGCTAGTGGTTTCCTAGCCTAATGCCTATATGCTAGAATCAGGAAAACTGAACCTTCACACAAATGAAACAGCATTCTCAAGGTTAACTTGTGCACTTGTGTAGTAGGTCTTGGGACATATGTCACCTTACCTTGTCCAACGTGGATACTATGTATTCTATAAATCTTTTGATGGAATTGCAAAATGAAGGATGAATGAGGATAAGACAGTGTCAAAGTTACACAAGACTATACAGTTCCAGTGAAGTGGTTGTCAGCTTGGTGTAGTCTAGGAAACCTTGCCCTATTTTTTTTAATTAGAGTCCCTCAAAAAAGTTTGTACCATACTGCTCAAAGAAACAATGTCAGTTACCAATAGAGATTAACATACCACATGGTACATTAAAGTAGATATAGTTCTTTTGATTGCTACAGTTTGTCATTGGTATTGCTTATTGATGAGGTTAGCTTTCTTTATGAGACACTTTGACAACATCATCATGGGACATTTAATTATTTGATCTTCCATGGACTTAATGTTACTCATATTGACCCTGTGTTTCCAGTAGTGCCAAACAGCAGAATCCCCATCAGTGGACATCCAGTAGAAAGTATGTGAAATAGGATTGAGTCTTGTTTTAAAGGTCATCTACAGAAACAAAGACATGGAGAGGAGGAATAGAAGCCATGTTTAGACAATTTGATGGAAAATGATATGCTGTTAAACTGGCCATAATTGGAAAAGGGCAGTTTTGTCTTGAAAAACTATACAGGTAGTTAGAAAATATATTTCCAGGCCTCAGACAATGAGAAAAAGCCAACTGCTGGTATGAACATGTAAACCAGTCTAATATGAGTAAAGGATGAGCAGATCTCTATCAGTGTGGTTTATTGACAGCCATACCCTACATGTTTACATGTGTAGCCTGAAGGAACACTGGCAGTGGCAAGAAGCAAGCGAGAGCTGCTGTGGTATCCGTGCTCAAGTCCATAATGCAAGAGGTCTGTGTAGACAGAAGTCCTGGCAGTACTCTGTGATAGAAGAAGGGAGTCACTAGGTCTGCTTAGGGACCCAAGTAAACTTCCATCCTCCCTCCTCATCTCGACGCACAAAGGCTTGTCCCTGATGGAAGGAATGAGTTTTCACATTACAGTGAGGGCTCAAAGATGTGGAAAAGGCCACCTCTGTCTTGTTGGGTGACACATCTGCAGTGTGGTAAGGAAGCGTCTGCACCCTCCCTGGAGGACTAGAAAGCCTAGGAAAACTGCAACAGTCTTCCTGGTGTTTGGAGGTGGTATGCGAGGCATGCGTTCCCTGACCTACATAATCAAGGTGTAGATCTCTGGGGACATTTGCATAGCCAATTGCATCATGCACAAACGAGGAGGATGTACTGGAAACTGTTCTGGGATGAGAAGTGGTGGTGGCACTGTAGTTAGCTGGTAGAGTGTCATCAATGGTGTTGAGGTCTTTCAACCCAAGGGTTTGAAGAACCCAGGCATCCACATGGGGCCCAGGTTGTTCTTCACAGTTAGAAAACTCCGTGGAGAGGTTTCTCTTGGCAGTTTTGGACTGGGGAATCCAAGCAGGGGGGTGTCTGTGATCTTTGGGTTTCCTCTTCTCTTTTCTGAGTTTTCCAAACACTTTGGAAAACTCATCTGTTGACAGCAATTTCTGGAAAAGCAATTTCCAGATATTTACTGTTCATCCAATTGCTTAGGGAAAAAAAGGCTAAATAAAAACTAATCAATTAGCTACTGTTTGTTGCATAAATATTCTTAAAAAGTTGTTACTTTAATTCACATTCTTCAGTTTTTAAAAGTTGAAGGAAGCAGATGATATCTGTAAGATTTCCACTAAGAGAAGGAAAAGCTGATATCAATAGTAGGTGCCATATATAAAACTTATTTATAAGTAAATAAAATAGGACTATTATTTATAAACCATTGATCGCATGGTTTTTTTCTCATTGGATGCAGATGCTATTAAAGTCATTAATAAATAAAGTAAGACATAGTCATAAGCGTGATTAATTGAGTACTCCTTAGCCTAGATTTAAATCTCATTCATTTAAGTCTAGACAGAACCTCTGATTTAAACACTATAAACCACCTGTTACTTTTATTATATTAACTTTCAAAACACTCCTATGTGATGTGTTACATTATTCTAAATTTAGAAACATGATATCAAAAATGTTAAAAATAATATCACTTTAATGATTTTATAAAACACTTTTTATGGATTGATAACCAATATTAGGATTTCATAGTAGCAACTATAAAAATGTATTTTGGTCAAAGCTAAGTAGATTGCAAAGGAATCAAATTTAGTGACTCCTTAAACTAAAAAAAATAAATGGGTGGTATCACCAAATTTAGAGTAATGTCATAGTTTGCCTATAAATAAGATTAAACTGATTATAGACACAGTAATGAGAGTGAGGGCAAATTCAAACTGAAATGTGAAACGAAAGGAAAAACATAAAACTTACAGGTGAGCTATTTATCCTTGAGTTAAAATAGTTCACTTAGAAGTGCAAGAAAGATGGGAAGAAACATAGAATGCTTGAATAACCCTAATGATAAGTGGAGAGTCTGGGAGGGTGCTCCTGTGCATGCGTGTGTTAGCGTGTGTGTGTGTGTGTGTGTGTGTGTGTGTGTGTGAGAACAGGGAAGAGATTGAGTTGGGTGTCTTTCTCTATCACCCTACACCTTTTATTTTCAAGCAGAGTCCCTTAAAGATCTCGCTAGTCTAGATAGCCAGTGGGGTGTATGGATCTACTCAGTTTCCCTGTAATCTACTGGAATTGCAGATGTCCATACTGCAGGCTTTTAATGGGAAATCTTGAGGATTCAAAATCAGATCTTCCTGGATGCATGTAAATGTTTTACTTACTTAACTGTCTCTACAAACCCTGGAGAGAATTCCATCAGTGCTCTTAGCCCATCAATTTACAAATTAAAGATAATAAAGGCCCTGTAGTGGTTCGAATAGAATTTGAATGGTTGGCCTATAAGGAGTGGCACTATTAGGAACTGTGGCCTTGTTGAAATAGGGATAGCCTTGTTGGAGGAAGTGTATCACTGTGGAGGTGGGTTTTGGGATCTCAGATCCTCAATCTAGGCCTAGTTTGGCAATCTCTTTCTGCTGCCTTGAAATGCAGATGTAGAATTTTCATCTTCATCTCCAGCACCATGTCTCCCTATGTGCTACAATACTCCCTGTCATGATAACAATGAGCTAAATCTCTGAACTGCAAGGCAGCTCGACTTAAATGTTTTATAAAAGTTGTCATGGTCATGGTGTCTCTACATAGCAATAAAACCCTAAGACAGGACCTAAAGAAGAACTTTAGCTAACATCTAACACATACTTAGAATTACTGATATTTTTTTCCATTTGGTTTCTATTCCAATATTCTACACTTTATTCACACCATAGTCATCAATTCTTCTGATTAACTTTTGACCTTCCTTAGTGACATCTAGCTAAAATCTGAAACTAGAATCTTCTGGGAAATGGTATATAAAAATCCTGTTGAAGCATTGAAGCCATATATATTGTGAAGGATAATGATCCTATTAAGTCCCATGAAGACGCCTTGTTCAAGTAAACTTCATGTTCTCAGTCATGGGATGTTACGTAGTGATTTCTTCTGTCAACTCACTGCCTTGAATTTGTAAAACAGATAATTACATACCTTGGCCTTCTCTTCCAGACGTTTAACCAAAGTAGAATTCAGGTATTGTCTGAGGTGATTATTCTCTTCATGTAGCTTAGCAAGTTCTTCCTCCTTCTGCAGTAGGGTATCTTGGAGCTGCAGGAAGCACACAAAGGTGAAGGGTGCTCCCCTCTATTGGTTTTGTAACCTAATAATAATGCACTGCTCCCCAACCTTCTTAAACTTGACTATTCTTGTTTGTTTTATGAACTTAGTTTCAAAGAGTTCTAGTCCTCCGAGTCCTAAATTAAATCCACACTCCCTACCACCTGATTGTTCAGTTTTGCGCACTGCATAGTCCATTCATTACAAAGTATTTAAAGAGATCAGATGACTCTCAAAACTGTAACCACAGGGAATCAGGTGGGTGTGAAGGAAAGTGAGCCACACGGAACTGTTTAAACATAGGAAGGATAGTTAGAAGGTTTGACTGGACTCCTTCCTTGCACGTTTATGAAAATAAAAACAAGAGATATGACCTTGTTTCCCCTGGTATCAGAGGGGTCTGCTTGTGTGTCCAATAAATAAGGCTTCTCCCCAGGAAGAACCACAAATGAAACCTGGAGGAGTGATCTTTGGAAAAAGTTTATCATCATCCCTCCTCTCAAAGAGGAGCTATGTCTATTGTTGAAAACACTACTGTATTCCTTCTTTGCTCTTGGCAGCAGCCCTGAGAGTAGAGCTGCAGAAATATTCCACAGACATGAAAAAAGTGGTGAATTGAGAGGTCAATCATAGGTTTTCGTGGAGTCACTGTTTCTGTGAGTTTGTTCATCTAACCGTTATCTCTTTGGACATACAACTCTGAGACACTGTGATTTTAAAAAGAGAAACACTATAAAACTAAAAATCAACATGAAAGAAGGGGAGACAGAGGAAAGAACGGACCTGGGATTGGAAAGTCTCAATATTCTCAACACTTATCCACACCTGTTTATTTCTGTAGAGTTGAGATGAGAGCTGAGCCTCTTCCCATGAACATGAGTCCAGAACAGGGAAACTTAAGTCAGTGGGCGATTCTACATGAAAATATAAAACAAATGAATGAACGTATTTAGAACTGTGTAATTAAAAACTCAACAAATGACTTCAAATGTTTAATAGACTTCGTTACCTCTCTTTCACACAGGAAAACAAGGTTTTTTTTTTTTAAAGATTTCAGGAGAAGGAAGTGAGGCAATATTTATGCACTGCCTACAAAAGTGGCTAAAGAGATGCCCTCTAAGGAGAGCTGGAATGGATATGTACATTCTTGCTGGCTAAGTGAATAGAGGCTATCTCTTACATATCAGTACGTCATAAGAATACTCACTGACCCTGCCATCCACTAGGCACAACACTGTGCTTGCACTACCCCCTTGATTTTTAGCATTTGATAGTGCTGTGTCAGATTCTGTGATCAAATCCTATTTTGTGAAGCTGCCTTCCCCCTTCACTCTGCTTACTTGTGAAATCTGAAAGGGCAGAATGTTTTGAGAATTTTATGCCATGGTATGATAACATTTTTCAGCAGTTGTTTATTTATTAGTGCTGGACATTAAAACTAGGATCTTGTATATGCTGGAGAGGCCCTCCATGGCTGAGCCAAATCTTGTTGCCATTTACTTCAGTGACATATTTCCTCTTTCTCTGAAGAATTTCATTGAGATTTTATCACCATATCATACATGATCTATTTTAAGTGTTTATATATGCATATTTTAATGCTTTTATTAAAAAGGTTTATGTTTTTCATAATTTACAGCAAGTATACCCAGCAATCAAAACTGTTTCTGGCTCAGTCTTAGTCTTGATCTGGGCTGTAATAAAAATGTTGTTGAGCCAGGCAGTAGTGGCACATGCCTTTACCTAGCACTTGGGAGGCAGAGGCAGGTGGATTTCTGAGTTCAAGGCCAGCCTGGTCTACAGAGTGAGTTCCTAGACAGCCAGGGCTACATAGAGAAACTCTGTCTCGAAAAGACAAAAAACAACAATAAAAAAAGTTATTGTTAAAACATTTAGTATTAAATCACAATGATGAGCAAGAAAATCAAATAAAGCTTGGGTTCACATCCCGAGACACTCCCTACTTCTGCTTTTCATTCTAGTAAAAATACAAGACTGAACAACTTCTTCCATTGCATATGTGTTGGTTTTTGCTTCAGCATCTTGTCATAAACACTCCAGTTTTCAAATACCTTGGGGCAGAATGAATGTATGGGTCTTTGATTTCACAGTGCCCGAGAGTTTTACAGAAACCACACATTAATATAGAAAACCCTTTAATATGTGTAAGCTCTAGCCCAATATTCTTTGTATAATTTCCATCAACATTGAACATCTTTCTAAAGATGAAGTGTATATGTGAAAGGGGAGTGCTTGTTTCCATGAGTGTAATACTGTCCTCAGAACTTGTACTTTAAAATAAACATTGTTGCTGGGCGGTGGTGGCACACACCTTTAATCCCAGCACTTGGGAGGCAGAGGCAGGCAGAACTCTGAGTTCGAGGCCCGCCTGATTTACAGAGTGAGTTCCAGGACAGCCAGGGCTGCACAGAGAAAACCTGTCTCGGAAAAAAAAAAAAAGAAAGAAAGAAAGAAAAGAAAAGAAAGAAATAAACATTGTTACTCATTCTTGATTTTTCTCTCAAGGTCACAAGCAATCTAACCAAATTACAAAATAAAAGCTTCACCTCATACTTTGACAGCAAAAATGTGCTGTTTGTGAAACTTTGTTATAGACCCAAAGTTATCCCATGAATTGGAAATCCCTAAGAATTACACGATGTAGAAAATATTATGTTATCTAACATGCAAGAGGAAGGGTTTCATTTTTACAAGTAGATGAGTACAGAATAATCAGATTTATCCCATAAAATGCAGGATTTTGGGGCTTACTTGAATTCCCTACAATATCTCTTTTTCTGCAGAGGTTCGGCCCTGTTGTGGGGGTTGTGAAAAGGCCCATTCTCCCAGGGAAGCAGAAGAGTAGAACTTACCCAGCACTTGTGGTGATTGTTGGAGCTCAGTGTTGTCCAGGAGACCAGCAGCCCAGAAAGAGACCCAAGTCTCCTTGGAAACGTTAACACCAGATTCTGACGTTGTAGTGGAATACGGGCAATTATAACCCTGGCCTCCTACAAAATACTGATCTTGGCAAGGCAGGATGGTGTTCTGTGAAATTCAGTATGGTAGGGGTGTGGGAGAAGGCGTGACAGCAGGTGGGAGAGGGAGAGAGTAGGAGAAACATAGAGATATTATATGAGGTAAAGCAAATAAACAATGAAGGTGATAACTACAGGTTCAGATACATATTTGAATGGTGTGAGTAGGCTCTTTGAGTTACCCAGTACTTCCTAAGGCCTTTTCACAAAATAACTAATATTGGATGGGCCAGGTTAGTAAACATCAGAAGAATATTTCCTACTGTAGTATCCAATTAAACTATAAGCTACCCAGAAATTAAATAAAAAGAATTAGGTTTCATGATTCAATATAAAAACTGTTACTCTGTAGAGACATTTTTTCTTTTCTTTCAAAGATTTATTTATTTATTATATGCGAGCACACTGTAACTGTCTTCAGACACTCTAGAAGTTGTATCAGATCTCATTACTGATGGTTGTGAGCCATCATGTGGTTGCTGGGATTTGCACTCAGGACCTTTGGAAGAGCAGTCAGCGCTCTCATCTGCTGAGCCATCTCAGCGGATGTGAGCCAGGAGACATCTTGATTATGTTTCTGATAGCCTTGAAAGATAAAGATTACAGACTGCAATGTGTTAAGTGAACAGGTCTACATGGCATCATATCAACAAACCTTCTAAACTGGGAATCTGAATCAGGTGTGTGCCTTATACTGTAGAAAAACCAATTCAAGCTTACCCCTGACTAGCTTAAAAATACATGAGACTCAGACTATGGTTATTTTACTTGGCTTTGACAATTACTGGGGGGGGGGTCACCCCGAATCTACTTTTCTAACCATTGACCTAGCTACATCCCAGGGGAATACCCCAGATAGTTGCTGTTTCTCCTTTGGCCACAGGCTCATGGTTCATCTCCCCTCACCATGGCTTCCTCCTCTCCCCCCATTCTTTTTTCCTTCTCTTCAGCTCTCCTCTCTCCTCTTCTAGTCTCCCAGTCCCAACCAGGTAACTCAAAACCCTCCAGTAATTGGCTGTAGCCAATTTTATTTAATCAATAGTTTTAAATTAAGGAGCAAGCTTGCACAACAAAAGCTTGTAATTTACTCATAGGGCTAGACCTCCTGGTTCAGAATTTAGCATTACAATACTTAGCAGCAAACCAAACCTCAACATTATGGTTGGATGATATATACATGAAAGGATATACATATGTAGTTATATATGTATACAGAGGTGATTACATACATTTTGCCCCCAGTTTCAGTCACTGGAACCTAGCATCACTCCATGTAAAGATTCACAGGCTGAGAATAAAGGCAGCTGGCTCTAGTTCCCTTCATCACTAAAGCTTAGTACCCTTTCCAAGTTCTCTTGCCACCAGTAGCTGCCTGGCGTGCTTTCTCCACTGTGTTCTGATTCAGTGAACACCTTCCTGCCCCTACGCACTCATGCCTCAGTCTTTAGATAGGGTCTTTCCAAATGTCTATGCAGGGCAGGTCGGCTGCCTGCTAGCTTAAGTTGTCCAACAGCCTGTTCTTAATTATGTGTCAATGTTTAATCAGGTAAAAGACATCTGTGGCAACAGAGTCCAGGTTTGCACAAACTCTTTTTAAACACAGTAAGTCTGTTGCTGTCTTGAAGACTTTCTTGGACATAACGTAATTAAAGAAACCAGAAGATAAGACAAAAAGGAGGGAGAAGAAAGGAGGTGGAGGAGGGGAGAGGAAGAGGAGGCAGACAATAAGAATAGAAGAGCAGATTTATTATCACTGGGTCTCTAGAGTAACCCTTGGGCCCTGCTCCCAGCAAGTGAACGTCTGGAGTACAGCTTGGACAGGCATTGCCTAAAGAAATTCAGCCAAAAGTTTATCAGGTGCTATTTTCTTTTTTCTTTCTTTCTTTTTTTTTTTTTCTCTAAAAGTATGTTTGTAGACTCTTTTCGGGGGTTATTATTGGAATCAGAGCTAAGCTATTATGCAATTGACACCCGAGAGGAAAACAAACCCCAAACACTCCTAAGTAGTTTCAATCTAAGTGTTTGCAAATATGTGCATCATCTGGAGGAACAGGTGGAAGGAAAGTAAGCCAGTGCAGGGTGAGGGCAAACGGGTGGGGTGGGGAGGCAAATGTGCAGAGAAAGGGAACAGAGAATAAAAAGGGGTGCGAGGCCGAAGATTTGCCTATTTTAATTGTTAAGTACAAAAGTATCTCCCAAGGAGTATATTTTAAATGCAGTTTGTCTTCCAGGACCCCCTCCTCACTTACCATCTTGCAGAAGAAAGCGCTGCAGAAACTAGGCCCACTCAGCTTTTTCTTAAAGCCAGACTTAACTTTAAATGGGACTGCAGGGAGGAGCAAGGAGGCGAAGAGTTCTAATCCGCTGGAGCTGCCTGTGACGTGCGCGAGGCTCCTGGCTCTTCCTGCTCTCTGATTTAGTAGGAGGCTGTCAAACAGGTGACGTGCGTGCCTAGAGAGCCGCCCAGCCTAAGCCACGGCCACTTCGGGGACACCAGCACTAGGATGTGAGACCCGCGCTCGCCTTGCTGGTGCGGAGGCAGGATCCAAAACCGCGCCCGGTCAAAGCCTGTGCCTGTGAGAGCTGAGTCTACAGTCTACCTGGCGCGGTGGCAGCCAGCGATGGAGACTTGGCTGCCTTGCTCCCTCTGTGCCACGCGCCCAGCAGCCGGCAGGGCGGGGCGGGCCAGGGCGGCCAGCCAGCCCCCGGAGGCATCTGAAGGCCAAACGTTGGTCTCTGCACAGAGCTAAAGAAGTCTATCCAAGGGACCCTGGTGTGAGAGGCACTCTGTGCATTCCCTGATCACAGGATAACAAGTGATGGTAACTTAATAATAGCGGCGACTTGATTTTATTTTTTCTTATTTAATGCAAGAACACAGTTCTTGCAAGGTTTAAATGTGAGGAGAAAAATGTATAAAATCTAGACTGTACATTTTCCAAGACGTGTACCATGGACAATTGTCTGCACACAAGTACTCAATAAAATTTGTTCAAACGATGACTTAGTGTTCAAATTTAGGAATCTAAAGTGCTTTCCGCTAAGTTGGGCTGATGCACACCACAATTATATAACATGAGAAATTAAGATTAAGAAAAATAATGTCTTATCAATACTTCATAGCATATTTCATTTTTCTCTCTTTAATTTTATCCTCACAAGGAGATCTATAACGTTCAGCTAGGGATGACACCGAAGCGATACCTCCTTTCGACAACCCCCAGTAGCCAATGGTCCCTTGTGCTGACCATTTAAGGGCTATAAAGCAGTAGACAAATGGGATCCAGCTCCAGAAAGCCTGGGAACATCTCCAGAAGTCTCTAAGCCTGCCAGAGACACCTGCACAACCCTGTCTATTGCTGTTCAAGTCACAGTACACAAGGTATGGAGAGTGCCTACCAACGGATAAA
>JADRCD010128026.1:0-21408 GCA_019843815.1 Montemys delectorum | reverse complement strand
GATGCTTGCATCTATGACTCCTGATTTCTTTCCTAGGTGTTGTATCTTCAGGGTTTTCTTTCTTTCTGATTTCTTTATTGTTTCTATTTCCCTTTTTAGATTCTGGATCGTTTTGCTCATTTTCTTCACCTGTTTGATTGTCTTTTCCTGTAGTTCTTTAAGGGATTTTTGTGTTTCCTCTTTAAGCGCTTCTAGCTCTTTACCTGTGTTCTCCTGAATTTCTCTGAGGGTGCTATTTATGTCTTTCTTAAGGACCTGTATCATCGTCATGATAAGTGATTTTTATATCTGAATCTTGCTTTTCCATTGTGATGGTGTGTACAGGACTGGCTATGGTGGGAGAATTGGGTTCTGATGATGCCAAGTGACCTTAGTTTGTGTTGTTAATTTTCTTATGTTTGTCTCCCCCGCCCCCCAGCCATCTGGTTATCTCTAGGGCTACCTGCCCTTGCTAATTCTGACTGGAGTCAGTTCTTCCTGCGATCCTGGTTGTATCAGAACTCCTCAGACTCAGGCAGTCTCTGTGACCCTGTGATTTTGGGATCCTGTGACCTTGGGCTTGTTAGAGCACCTGGGAGTGCAGCAGCTTCCTCTGGGTGTTGTGGGACTGGCTGCAGAGCTTGTGCCCAAGGTCCGCTCAGGACTTGTAGAAGCTTCTTATATGCATGAACATACATGCACACATGCTCGCACATGCATACACATACTCATACACACATTCATGAAAACACACAGAGAATTAAAATGGAGAAGCTATAAAAGGACAATTATTCTCAAAAGCTAACAAACAAAAAGCCAGGTCGAGACACAAATTACTTATTCAGGAGTTGTTAGTGAGGTCACATAGACCCGAAAACACTACAACCTATTGCCATTGCTCTTGAGTATGTTCTAGAACTTGAAGATAATATTCTATTTCTGAGGACACTATATCCTTGAGTCACAGGACATGGAGAAAGCAATCTGGTTGATGAAGAACCAATCAAATTCATCCCTACTGGCTAGCCTTCATAGTGTTGGACGTCATTATGCAAGCTGCTAGAGGAGAAAAGTAGTTAATCAGTCATATCCAGGTTTAAACTCTACGAGCTATCAGAATGACTAGCCTAAGGCTGATCTCTTAATCTGCAATTACAGCCTACAGTCTATGTCAACACTCAGGATGAAACATGCATGCATACTTCCTAACACAGTGTTTGAAACAAGGCAAAGATTTGATCCCAGTCACTTGATTTGCATGACAGCAGCAGTTAAAGGCTTCTGGGGGAAGGGGGGTTCAGTTTTCTTCAGTGAGTAGTCCCTGGTTGGATGACCATTCCAGTGGATGAACCTTGGAACCCAGGAATATACAAGAGGTACAAATTGGACTCTCTGCTTGATTAAATAAAAACAAAACAAAATACAATACAAAACAACAACACCAGGACACTAAGCTTTGTGTTTTTCTCTTTTATCCATGGATTATTTAATGTGTATTGTTAATTCCAACATGTTCAATGATTTCCCTTTTGTCTTTCTGGTATGGATTTCTAGTTCAGTTTCATTATGGTTAGGGAATTCTCTGCATAGCTTCAATTTCTTTAACTTCATTGAGGTTTGTTTTATCCTCGTAAATATAATCTATCTTGGAGAGTATTCCCAGAGTGTAGGAGCAAAAAAGAAATGTGCAACTTGGTTCTGTGGAGTGGAATATTTTGGCTAGTTTTGCTTGGCTTTTTTGAATTGTTCTGACTTCCTGCCAGTAACTCTGTACCTCTAAGAAAGGATGCTAAGGTACCAGTTCCACTCCAGATTTGCTCATTTCTCTTTTCTGCTTAGAGGGGTTTTCTTGCATGTATTCATAACTTGTGTTGTTTAAGGCAGACACATTTATGACTATTGTATGACTTTTCTGACATGTTTATACTCTTATCATTATGTAATATTTCTCTTTGCCTATAGGAGTTTTCTGGGTTTTTTGTTTGTTTGTTTGTTTGTTTTGTCTTTTTTTGCAAAGTTTATTTCATTAATTATTAATGTAACCAGCCCTTTAAAACTTTAAAAATGGTTTTCTATCTTTTTACTGTGAATCTATCTGTGAAAAAATTTAAAGTAAATTTTTTCTAGCTAGCTACCATCAAGCGGTTTATTTTTAACACATTCTGGAAAATCTGTGCTTTTGTTTGATGTAGCTAGAGCTTTAAAATTAATTACTAATCTATGTGTCTACAAATCTGTCACTGTTATTTTCCTTTTAATTTTTTTTCTTGATTACAATTCATTGGTTTCTCTTTTCTTCTTCTGGAATGCTCAAGGTACTTTTTTTTGGTTTAACTGCTTTCTTCATAGTGTTTTAAAGGTATACTTTTATAACGGTTACTCTGGACATTGCAGCACATGTGACTTATAGCTGTGTACTGATTATAATTTTACCACATTTTGAGGTTTTCTACATTGTATAAATCTCATTTTATTGAAGTTAGTGTATCTTTTCTATTTTTGCATGGCAATGTTGGGGGATGACATGGTGTGATCATTTCCTATTCTAGTCATCAGATGTTTCTAAAACTCAGATGAAGAGGGCAGGGGTGCCAGTCACTATATTTATGATCTTTCTGTCCCCCCTTCCTCCCTGCCCCGTCTCTGCCCATCCTTCATCCCTGCCAGTCCTTCCTTCTTGCCCCCTTCCCTCCTCTCTCACTTTCCTTCCTTATGTAATTTCTTTTCTAGCTTTTTTTCCCTCTCAGTCTTTAAGAGTGCGTCAGTGATCAGTTCTTTCAGTTGTTCTTGATCTAAGAGTGTTCACTTTTCTTCTTTATTTCAGAAGGACAGTCTCTCCAGACATAGAACTTTTAGTTAATATCCTTTCTTTTTTATAATATGTGAAAGATATGGTGTCTTTTCTTCTTGTCTCCAGGGTTTCAGATGACAAATCCAATATCTTCTGACTTCTCTGATGTTGATTTTGTGTCTTTTTCTCCTTCAGTGACTACTGTTATAAAGTTCATTGTGATGTAAATTGGCATTGTATTTCTTTATGTTTGGTCATCTAGTATAAATCTGACTATCAAATTTGGGAGAATTCCTTTTGTATTCTACTCCATATATAAAAGTCCTTTTTATATTTTAATGCACTTCCCTCCTACTATACTTATTTAATTCTTTCAAATTTAAGATGATAAGACACGAGCTTTTTAAATCATTCCCAGATTCCCGACTTTCTCTCTGTTGTTTAGATTGTGGTATGTCTCTTGTTCTGTCCTCAAGCTTAAAGAATCTACCCTATTATGTCATCTGGATTCTACCACCGAGTCTAAGTTTTTTAGAATTTTAGTTTTTGTATTTTTTGTTTGAATTTTTGTAACATTTGTTTTAGTTTTATTTCTGTAAGTGTGTGTCTGTGCGTGAGTGTCTGCACATAAATCCAGGTGCCTATGAGATCAGAACAGAGCGTCAGTTCCCTAGGGTCTGGAATTACAGGTTGTTGTAAGCCACCAGACAGGGCTGCTGAGGTCTAAACTCCGGTCCTCAGCAAGAGCAGCGAGCACAAGAATAGCTGAGACATGTCTCCAGCTCAGAATTTTCATCTGAGTGTGCTCATTATTTCTATGTCTATGCTTCTTTTTTGTCATTGGGTTCAAGAGAGTGTTTATTGCTAAAATATTTTAATGATGATATTTGTTTTCATATTAAATTTCCATAGCAAAATACAGTACGCTGGCTCTTTTTTTTTTTTTTTTTAGTTTAGAATCAACAGGTAACACAATCGCCAAGCGCAGAACCTAGCATCCTAATTATGTAAACTAATCTATGTTAAAAAATCCTCCCGTGGCAGATTCTGGTAGACCCACCACTCGAATTGACAGCCTCCAGCTTCCTACCTTGTACCTCTATGCTCACTTTCTCTTGCCTTCCCTCTTCCTCTCTCTGACCCGGAAGTCCCGCCTACCTGCCAGTGATTGATCCCTTGTATTCTTTATTCATTAGGGGAAAGTTCTGCCACATCTCACCTTTTCTGTCCAATAAAAACAAAACAAACAAAAATCAAACAAACAAACAACAACCCTTTCCTCTCAAATATAAACTGAGGATAACTATTATCATTCTATAATTTGTAAAGTATAAGATACACCTAATGTCCAGTTCATATTTTTGTCAATTAAATAAAACACTCTGTTATCTATCCTAACTTAAAAAAGGCTTATAATTCCATATCTGTTATGTCCTGGTTTAGCTTGTACACTATCTGAAAAACTATCGTCTCAAATATGTTCTCTCATTGCTAAATAGCCTGGGTTGGCTATGAGATTATAACTAGTCTTCAACCCCATCAGAAGGCCAAGAATGACCAGTGTTGCCTGAAAATATAGGAAGCCTAACACAGCTTCCAGAACTGAGAAAGATTGTAGAGACAACTGCCTACCTGCAGGTCAGCAAGTTGGGGCATCAGTCTTCAGCCTTCTGGCCCAGGATCATCTGACAGATCTTTGAAACAGGAAACATTAAGGGCTAGCTTGTAATGTCTCAACAGAACTAAGTTGCCCTAACCTGTAACTTGTGTCCTCTCATGAACAGTACAGGTCATGTCTGTAGAAGAAATAGGCAATTTCTTCTCGGCGACCACCTAGTGACAATGCACTACCTCACCTGGAGGTAGAGATGCTCAGTTTCTTCTTTGAATCCATGAAGGAGGAGCTGCTACGAGCAGATGAATAAATAATATTATATGTCACATTCTGTGGATTTATGACATTTTTGAAAACTATCTATCTATGTAAAGTAATCTGGACTGTCATCCGTTAACTACTCTCAGCTATTTCTAAGTAACATATGTTGCAAATACCCTAGCAATTAACTCAGAGCCAAGAATTTGCTATCTGGCCCTAATTCTGACCATTTCTAAATTTCCCAGAAAGACGTCCTTAGAATAATCACCTGCAGCCCCTAAGCCCAGGGAACTGGGACAATGACTCTTCATAACTTCTTCCTACTCAATATGGGTATTGAGATATATTGAAGGTGGAGTAGGGAAAATGAGGGAGTTGGTTGGCTTTAAGAAGGCCACACCAAGGATTGTTATGGTCTAGAATGTCTGTGTCCTGACTGGATCTGCCTGAATGACAGGCAGTCTGACAATGAAACTCACCAAAACTGTGCATTCTGTAATATACAAATCTTTCTCTTGTCTGACAATGAAACTCACCAAAGCTGTGCATTCTGTAATATACAAATCTTTCTCTTAAATCCAGTTGAGTTGCTGCATGAAGGAAAACACCCTACAATCTTAGGTTAGAATCAACAGGTAATACAATCATTGGGTGCAGAACCTAGCATCCTAATTTTGTAAACTAATCTATGTTAAAAACTCTCTGGTAGTGGATCCATCACTCAAACTGACAGCCTCCAGCTTCCTACATTGTACCTGTATTCTCTCTGGAGTCCAAAAGGGATGCTCTTTTCTCTTGCCTTCCCTCTTCCTCTCTCTGACCCAGAAGTCCCCATGCTGGCCCATTTAAACAGCAGAAATTACTTTTCTCATTATTTTAGAGACTTATTCTCATAGCTGTAAGTTCTCTTGTCCTGGCTAGTACTCTTACTCCTCCTCACTTTTCTCTCACAGCCAGAAAGATAGAAATATCAATTGGGTGTTCATGTAAGAATATACATGACTATAAACTTTAATTACTTTTCCAAAACTGCATTTGAAATACAGTGACACTGGGGATTAAATTATCACCATAATAATTTTGATGGGACACAGCTGAGTTCACACTTCTTAAGTAACTTTGTTAGGTGATGCCAGTATGTGGTGCATCTTCACATGGATGTTAATAATTAACTTTTTAAGTTGTCATGTTCTTGGTATTATGCTTGATTTTTATAAACACCATCTACTTCATTCACTATCACATTATATTCATTGACTCCTATTTAATATTTAAAATCTTTGTATGTAGTTATTCTATGCTCTATATGCATGCAAATATACATGTGGGGTAGTATGCACGTGCATGCATGTTCATGTGAAGACCAGATGTCAAATTCTGGTATCATTCATTCCCCAGGAGCCACACTTGCTTTTTGAGATAGTCTTTCACTGCTCTGGGGCTTACTGAGAGAGCTAGACTGGCTAGTAAGCCCCAGGAATCTATATATCTCCATGTTCCTAGCATAGGGCTTATAAGGATATACCACCTATGGTTTCTGAGCCTCCAACTTGGGTTCCCGTGTTTGTGCAGCTAGAACTTTACTAACTGAGCTATCTGTCCAAACCCCTGGTTAGGCTTCCCTTGGAGGTTTTAGTTTTCTTTGAGGCGCTGTTCTGATGATAATTCAGTTTTAGAATCTGTGCAGTGTTAACTTTGGTATGCTTGGACTGATAGATGGCATGGGTCTTCCTGCTCCTGCTTCCTGTTTGGCAGAGATGATTTTCTAGGCCATATTAAAAGGTTTCTCTCCCTTTGGGGAAGGTTTAGGTAGGACCTCCTAGTGATGCTCAGCCTGTCCTTCCCCAAGGGCTAATTCTGTTGTCAAGTTCTTTCCATTTGTCCTACCTGTTCACATTTCACATCTTGCCCATATCTTGCTTCTTGGTCCAACATTCTGCATGTGGTAAACTCTTCATTAATATCAGCCTTGAATTACTTCATCATCCCTCAAGATGTGTTGGTAAAGACAGTTGCATTTTCAGTGTCCTCTGATAGTTTTGTCCAGAGAACCACATAGTAATCATGAGCGTCTCAGGGACTTTAGATACAAGACGTGGATTTTTTCCCCGACTTCCCCTATCTTGGGGAGGTGTTTGCTTTCATGGAAATGGAAATGGCCTAGATATAATTTCCTATTCTGTTGTGATGCTTTTTTTTTTCTCCTATTACACAGCCAGATTTTTAGGGGTGATCAAGAAAAAGCACTGCTTCCCTTTCTTGGACTTTTGCAAAAGAGTTCTAAAGGATTTGAGGAAGAAGCACAGGTTTTTACATTGCAAAACAGGCTCTTTGGTATGAGAAGAATCCGTAAGTGGGTAGCTGTTTTATCTCTTGTCACAGAGGCTGGCTCTGAAGCAAATGTTCCTTAATTATGGTTGATAGGACTGTATAATACGAGAACTGGAGGAGACATTAGAGAACAGCTCGTCCAAAGCCTCTTATGTTACCCATGCAGAAAATGGGACTTATTTAAAGTAATGGTTTGTCTAAAGTCACAAGGAAGTTAGCAGTAAGTGGAGAGTGTGACATAGTAGTTAAGCCTTACCTTTGATTCCAAGAGCCTGGGTTAAAGTCCTAGCCCTTTCATTTGGTGCCTTTATTGTCTTGTCCTAGAACTAGAATTCATTACCTCTTTTCTTAAGATTTATTTTGTTTAGGTGTGTGTGTATGTGTGTGTGTGTGTGTGTGTCTGTGTGTCTGTGTGCTGTGTTTATGTAGGGAAATCAAATGGCCTGGAGACACCTATGGTACAGGCTTGGAATTTAACTCTCACTCTGTTCAAGAGTGCCAAGTGGTATTACCTACTAAGCCATCTTTTCAGCCTCACTGTGTGTATTTTTTAAGAGATGTGGAGAATCAGCGAGATAAACTATGCTTTGCCCATAGAAATAATCAGAGGCTTCCCCAATCATACCTGGAACTATTCTGCTTACCCTAGATGGATTTTGGCTCCATTATGCAAACAAACTACACTTCTTTTATTGGGTCCAGGTTCTGGTTCTGCCTATAAATCCTTTATATCCACTGAATGTCAGAAATATACATAAACCCTGTAGAGACAAAGATGGAAGAAACATTCTCTTTATCATCATTCAGCTTGTGCTTTTGTGGGGAAGTAACCCCATAAACAAGAGAATTGAATAGAGACATGCTACAGGATAGCAGGTATCCTTGTGCAAAGAGTCATTTTATTTTATCGGTTATAATAATATGTCTGAGCTTACATGCACTGGCCATAAGCACTAAATGCATGTAAGGTTTAATAACGTCCATAAACTAAGATTTGTCCTACGTTAAAATCCTCTGTTGATATGTGCCTGGTACTAGGAAGAGACCAGTGGTAGAGAAGTCAGAGGATCTTTCCCTTTTGGGAGACTCAAATCTTAGGCTTAATTTTCAAGTGGAAGTTTGTTAGTGAATTAAGCCACAGTAAAGTAGCTTGACATTCATTCAGAGTAAACCCAAAATAACATTATAGGCTGAATGAGGAAAACTCACTATTAAGAAAAAGTCCTCATTAATGAATAATTTGTTTGGGAAGACAAAAGTAGTCTTAGGGAGAGAGGGAGACATGGGAGGAGTGGGTGGGGGATGGGAAGAGTGGGAGTTATGTGATTGCAGTGTTCCTTCTCAAAAATATTTTTTTTAATTTGATAACATTTAAAGAGGGAGAATGGTGGTGTGGGGTTAATTTATTATTCCAAGATGATGGTTTGGAAAGTGACCATAACAGTATGTGACCATTATGAAGAACATGAATATACTAGCCAATGGCACAATGATAGGGACTATCCATGATTTGATTTGGTGGTCCATAGACTGAAGGAGAGAGAAGAGTAAAAAAGAGATCAGCTTTGGGGGGAATGAAATAACTCAGGCTATGACAAGGATGCCAAAGAAGTTGGACCTCATAATTCACACTTCAAGAAAGAGAATAAAGGCTGAAAGATGCGAATTGTGAGGGTAAATTTGAACATTGCCATTGACAAATCTCTCTTTTTCCATTCCTTCATTAACAATATCAACCAACTCCCAAAGCCCCCAGGAACTAAACCACAAACCACAGAGTGTACATAGGAAGAACCATGGCTCCAGCTGGATATGTAGCAGAGGATTGCCTTATCTGGCATCAATGGGGCGGGGGGTGGCTTGGTCCTGTGGAAGGCACTGAGGTGGAAGTGGGTGGGCGGGTAGGGCAGCATTGAGGCAGAGGGTGGGGGAAGAGGATAGGGGATTTATGGATGGGAAAATGGGAAGGAGGATAACATTTATAATGTAAATAAAATAACCAATAAAAACTATGGAAAAATTAAAGGCAAGAAAAGTAAATAAATTTATGCAATGCCAAGTTTTGGTTGATATAATAACCTTTTAAGTCTTCTCTAATATTTACAAACAAACCTATCTTTGACAGGCCTCATAGGTATAGAATAAGGAAAGGAGCCCAATCTTTTTTTTTTTTTTTTTTTTTTTGAGACAGGGTTTCTCTGTGTAGCCCTGGCTGTCCTGGAACTCACTCTGTAGACCAGGCTGGCTTAGAACTCAGAAATCTGCCTGCCTCTGCCTCTGCCTCTGCCTCTGCCTCTGCCTCTGCCTCTGCCTCTGCTTCTGCCTCCCAAGTGCTGGGATTAAAGCTGGGCATGGGCTGGACAGCCAACAAGGAGCCCAATCTTAATAAGGCTCCAAGGACCACCATGGCAAGCACATTTCTATGCACTCATGTTGATTGATAGCAATTTTGACCTGCCTGCTACAGCCCTGCCTTCATACTGAGTAATGATACCCTCTGTCATTTTTCAGGAAAAGAAATGTCTAAGACATGCCTTACACTCAAGGTGCTTCCTCTGCAAATTCTCTATAGCAGCCTGAGTGGGAGACGAGGAGTCTTTGTGATGGCCTTTATCTAGCTTCGGATGAAGTCCAAGCTTGAGACAGTCTTTAAAGAATGAAAATAAAGTAGCTGTTTTTTTTTTTTTTTTAAAGAGATTAACTGTTTCTGGACTTTATTTGCATAAGCAAATTAATGAGCCGGAAAGTCTCATTTTTACAAGTGCTACATCCTAAAGACACTACAGGGACAGACGCTTCAGTGTTATTGATGTCTGTTCAAACTCGCGGAATGCCAAGGAAGCTTCTCATTTTAAAACATGTCTCCTAACTGTTGGCAACAGCATTTCATTCTCAGTAGAGGGGAAGATGGCAAAGAATGCCTTTCATTCTGTTTATTACAAATTTTCAAGCATGCATGTTTAACTCAAATTAACCAATGAGGCAGATTGTCTTATGAAATATGAATTTCTAAAATCGATGAATCAAAATTTAATGTACCCCCTTCTGGAACAGCTTTCCTGATTTCCCTCTCCTTGCTTGCTTTTTTTCTCACTCTGTCTTCCTTCTCCTCTTACTGTCTTCTTAAATATTTATTCAGCTCCTCTAATATGTCAATCATCACTAGTGACCAAATATACAAAGATGAGAACTACAAGTTCTGTTCTTGTGGACTCAGAGGCTAGGAGAGTTAAGTAGAGAATTTCCATGCAGCGTAGGTTAGGATTTCCGTGGGGCTGGGAAGATAACTCAATAACTAAGAGTACTTGCTGTACAAGTATGAGGACCTGAGGTTAAATTCCCAGGACCCTTGTAAAAAGCTGGGAGTGGCCATGTGCTCACATGTAGCATTAGTGCTGTTGAGGATGGGGACAGGAGGGCTGCTGGTGTTTGGTGTCTCTCAGCCTATCTCCATGTTTGCTGAAAGACCTTGTATCAAGGGAATAAAATGTAAAAAGAGAGTAAGATACCTGGTATCCTCCTCTGGTTTTCTCATATGTAGATGCCCCCTTACACATACCACACACATATATACATACATACATACATACATACATACATACATACATACATATAAACACACAGAGAGAAAGAGAGAGACAGAGACAGACAGAGAGATAGACAGAAAGACAGAGAGACAGAGAGAGACAGAAAAAGGTTTTATTTCAGATTATATGAGTTCCTTTGTATGATTTAGAGCAGTTGACACACCTCTTTATATTGCTTTTGAAAGACTTTAGAATTCTAGAGCAGGATGGCTTATCCTGTGGTAAGCATTTGAAAGAAACAAGCTTCTAGAAGATGGTCTAAATTATCATTTCCCCAAAACTATAGTTAACGATTAGATAAGTCAGTCGGACCCCTAATGGGTGGCCAATTCATCATGGCTTAGTTTTAAATAGCTCTATTTCATATTTTCTCTGGTGTACAGTGCCATGCTGGGAACCCCAGTCTCTTCAAATCAAGTTACATAAGACTGGAAAGGTCTCCTCCACTGGAATTAGAACACAGAGAATAAGGTGTGGACTTCTAAGTCCAGGCTAAGATTAGCTATATTGAGAATAACTTCATGATGAAGGGGAGCTGTCTGAGAGTATCCTGCTATGTTGAATTTGGAACACAAATCCTTACATTTACACTCATTCAATAACTGCAATTCATATCACACTGCATCTCAGACCACTCAGTTTCAAGTAGGAGGAAAGAAAGATTTCTCCATTTTATTGAGGAGATTGGTAAGGTGTGTGGAGATTCAGTGCTTCAGTTAACAATGTTAGTGAGGGTCAGGCAGTGGTGGAGCACACCTTTAATCCTAGCACTTGGAAGGCAGAGGCAGGCAGATTTCTGAGTTCCAGGCCAGCCAGAGTGAGTTCCAGGACAACCATGGCTATACAGAGAAACCCTGTCTTGAAAAACCAAAAAAAGAAAACAAAACAAAAAACAAACAATGTTAGTGAGGGCCCAAGTGTGAGTGTGTAAGAATCATTATTTTCTTCATTCAAGTTCTGATACATTCAAGCCCCACATACATTGGAGAAGAGTGGAGTCTGGGGATGGTGATATTTAGAAGTCACTATGACTAACACTTGTAAGGACATTGAGTGTGGATGAGTGACAAGGTGCCAAAGAAATGGATTTTTCTGGTCATGAGTCATATATTTTAGCATTGAAAACAATCCACAAACAGAACTCCCACAATTCTATGGAAAGCATCCATCCAGTGAGTCAAACAATGTGTTTTAAGAATCCCAGGACACACAAGAAGCCTTACAGGCACTGAGAAATAGCAGTGAACAAAACAAATAAAATCTGCTCTCATTGGGCAATTGTCCAGGATTGGGAGTCAGGGAACAAATACATAACTATCACTAACATATAATAATGGGCAAGATTAGTTCTGTAGAGCCCCGGAGTTGATAAGGGAGGCAAGGCTATTATTTAAGGAAAACCAGAGAAGGACTAACAGGGGGAGAACAAAGGACTGGCCCTCCAAGGAGAAGTCCTTAGAAAAGGCAAAGAACTGGCCCTGAGGTAGGAGCCCTCTTGCAAACTTGGAGCATAAGTTAGTGGGGAGAGCACAGTGGAGAGATACTGCAGTAAGGGTAGAGAGATCAGAAGGTGGATTGGTGGGGTAACCTTGAGCTTTGTGTCCTACTCAGAGGGTATAGAACAGATGTGAGCTGTTATATTTTTAAGAGGCTCTTGTGATTGGTACATTGACACCACTGAGCTGCTGAGCAAGGCATGATGCAATGGGTAGGAATACTTATTGCTAAGGCCAGAGCATGAAGCTTATTAGTGAGCTCAAAACTCTTTGTCTAGGAGATTCTGTATTTCTTGTTTTCCATGTTGGTCTTTGGTTGTGGTCTCCTGCTTCCTGTCTCACTACGCTGATGATCTGAACTCTGTAAAGGAATCCAGACTTCCAAATAAAAATAAAAAGAAACCAGCAAATCCCTGGAATGTTTTGGGCTTTCGAATGCTCATTTGTGGGACAACTAGAAGAACTTGTTACTTGCTAAGTGGCTAGACACATTCTGAGACATAGACCTGTAGGAAATGTAATGAAAACACATGGTACAAATTAGTGGTTCTTACTGCCTTCACCACTCAGTACCACCCTAAGGATGTTTCCAGAGCCTAGGTTGCCCTTAGATGCAGAATCCTCCTTATGTAGAGCCCCAAGAGTACTGGGATTGTGTGAATATGTCTCCACATCCAACTTCCAAGTCTCTTTTCATAACATGTTTCCCATGCTATGTCTTTCTTCTGCCGTGAGAATCTACGTCTCCATTGTGTACTACTGAGAGGCTGAAATAACTTTAGGTAGCTATTACTTGTGTCTTTTTTTATACTTTTCTTTGATAACTTTTCTTTGATAATTTCGTACAATACTTTGAGAACCTATTCAAGGATCTCCACTTTCCAACTCTTTCTAGATCTAGCTCCTTTTCCTACCAACTCAACTTTGTGTCTTTTTGCCAAAAACCTATCAAGTTCAATTTGTGCTGTCCAAATATTCTTGGCTGTGAGGTCTTTGCTGGAGTGTGGTTTATTTACTTGGGGGCTTCACTCTTAAAGAAAACAAACTTGACTTCCCTACTCCCAACAGCTAACAGTTGTCAATAGCTCCTCAGCTGGGGTGAGACTTTGTGCCCAACTACTTTTATTTATTTTTGTTTGTTCGTGCTGTAATCTTGACTCAACCCAGAGAACACAGATTGACGAAAGATTGCTGCAATGACATGAGGTTTATTGATCCACATGTGTAGGGTTGCTCAGCCATGCAAGGTGAGACAACCCCGAACTCAGAATGTACACATCTTTTATACCTTGCAGAGGGCAGTCCTCAGCAACAGGGCTTGCTGGTTACTCGGATTCGTTGAACATAGGACAAAGGATCTCTTCAGGCCTTGGTTGGCTTGCTTAGAGGGCTGTTCTTGGCCAGGTTAGTCAACTTCCTTATCCAGCTCTGCACCTGTCCTTGAAAAGTCCCTGGGAAGGGGCTGAGTAACTAGGTGACAGGGGGGATTGTCATCAGCAAGGTCAGGATGACAGTTTGTGGTCTTTTTCGAAATTCACCATAGGGAGGGATTGGGGAGTTCTTCCGATAATTGCTAATCTTGTTTTTGTGGACCTTAAATGTCTTTGCAACCAGCAGTTATTTTTGTTTTGGCTGGTCTCAGCCTGGTCATTCTAATTCAGCATCCTGACCACCAGAACTTTTGTTTCTGTATTCTCAAAAACTTGGTTTCTATATTCTCAGAACCTTGTTTTTATAGCTTTGCTTTTCACTTTATTACTTCATTTGTTTTTGAATTTCACGCTCTGTACCCTAGCCTTACACTTTAAGTTCTGTACAAAGCAGTTAACTCAATTCCCTGTGTAGTTTCTGTTGTGAATGGCCCTTGTGATTCCTGTATTTTGATGTTAATTCTGCTTGTTTTTAGGAGGGGTTGTCTGGAAAGAGGAATGAGTCAAGTACTCAGGTGACTTCTTGTGAACCATCCCTAAAGAATAAAAGAATCAATCACTGGGCAAATAGGTGGGACTTCTGGGTTAGACAGAGGAAGAGAGAAAGTAGCAGAGAATAAGGGGCTTTTTGGACAGGGATAGCAAGAGGGCAAGATAGAGCTACTAGTGTACATCCTGGATTATATGACAAATCTGCTAGGATTCACCACTGGATGATTTAGATTTAATATGGCTTATAAGATTAGGATTCTAGTTGTTGTGACCAGCGGTTGAGTTACCATTGTTTCTGAACTAAGTTTGTGTGGAGTCTTCCTTCATGCTGTGGTTCAACTGGGTTCCTGAGAGAAAGGCAAGGCATGGGTTTGCCAGATGTATACCACAAAGGCTATGGGAGTTTTAAAGCATGGGGCTGGTGTGGTAATGACCTGCCAGTGGGAACTTAGCAAGATGCTTGGAGATATTTTGGAGCTCTGAGTCAGAGTCTCCACGAGATAAGAACTGGCCAGCGAGACCACTGGGTCTAAGAGTAGCTGGGTGAAGCAAGCGAACTTGCCATTCTTTTTTAAATATTTCCCACAATAAGTTCCCCCACCTTTTCTAGTTTTATTTCTTCTGGTTCCAATATATAAAACTCATATTTCCAGAACTTATGGTCACCCCTTACATCCCATGCCTTTTTTTCTATGATACATATTAATCAGTTCTATTTGAAATAATCTCTTTATGGCCTGCAGTTTGCAATGGAACTAGAGAGATAACTCAGTAGTTGAAAGTGATTCCTGATCTATCAGAAAACCAAAGGTCACTTCCCAGCAGCTGGATCTTATGGTTTACAGCTGCCTGTGACTCTAGTTCCAAGGATTTGATGCTCTTTCCTCTGTTGGGAGCCACATATTGCATGCATTCATACAAATATTCACATGCATAAAATAAAACTAGATTTAAAACTCCTCTTCAATCTTCTCTAATTACTTCCCTGATATCCCCACCTCTCTTAATTTCACATTCAAAGAACAATTGAATATTTATGCTGTATGATGTCACCTGCCTCACGATAAGATCATGTCTTGCTTCATAACAAACAGATCATTGTCAGGCCTGAAGCAGTATATGAATCTTTTGGAAGGTGAAGTCTGTGGGATTTTATAGTTCACTTTGTGGTCATGGATAAATTATCTCATATTTCAGGGCCCTGCTTTCCCAGCTTTAAAAGGATGATAGTAGTAATGACCATATGAGTTTTCTCTAAGTGTTAAAAAATGAAGTGCATATCTAGACTGATCATAGATGTCAATGTTCAACAACATCCAGATAGATTTGGTCATTGCTAGTATTATCATAAGATAATTGCTTCTTTCCACTGGAGTGGATTTTGTCACATGCCTTTGTGCTAGTGTCAACATGTCATTGTCAGGTTGAGGAACAGAACCAGAGTAGTATTTTTCAAATGATTTACAAAATCAATGTTAATTCTACACCTTCTATAAACTAATATTTTTTCTTCAGTGCTACAAATTTTAAATTTATATAGATATTACATTCAAAGCAACAGGCAATCATTAAAATGAAACCTTTTAACCTATAACCCCAAAGCAGCCCTTAGAGAAATATATCAGTTAGATTTCCTAGATCTAAGTGATAACCTAATTTTGTGGCTTTACAAGGAAAGGAATGGTCTCCTCAGTCCCATTACTTCACTTGAGTTGGATTAACTAGTCTTCTTTGCCCCCAAAAGCTCAATATGTATTACAATCAGATTTCTATCTTTTAAGAACCCAGGGATTTCTTCTTCTCCTGTGGATATTTGCATGTCATGGAACACTCATGCTCAAGCACTAGCCCATATTGAGAAAATCAAAAATCGTTGTCACAATGTCTCTGTAGAGGGCATCCATCTTTGAGTCCAAAGCAATGGGAACTGCTAGCTCTAAAGAAAAAAAAAAAAAAAAAAAATTTACACATGGTAAATGCTATTGATTTTCCTAGTCTGGAGATTAATTTAGAAAAAAGAATCTGTTATTAGTATGAAGGTGATGGGCGATGATGGAGAAAGGAAGGGGGAGGAATCGATACCTGAGAGCCCCCATTAATGTACTACAGTCACTATCATTTTGACAGGTTTACAATCAAATACTATCGATTTCTCATCAGCTTTCTCATCTGGCTTCAGAGGTGAAGCTTCTGGGTTTGGGGAAATAAACGGCTCTCTAACAGACGTTTCCAGTCTGTCATTTGCACCCAGGAATGGAAGCCTGAGATCTGCTGAGTCAGCCTTCAATTTCTTTCCTGGTTTTGTTCATTGCAAATTTGGCTTGTTGGACTGGCAAGGAATTAGAAAGAGGGAGGGGTACATCTTATGGAAAGAATGGCATTGCTTTCAGAATTGGACTGTCTCAAAGGTGTTGCTCAGAGTACTGAATGAACACTATGCTTTGGCATAAGAGCACTGAAAGGGAGATCAAATATTCATGATAGACTTGAGATACTGGAAAGGAAGAAATAGGATCCAGGTATTTTAGCATTTCTGAGCATCTGCATGTGTCTTACCTATGTCACCTTATCTAAGTGTCATAATCTTCAGATTCTAGATAAATTAATTGAATTTTGCAAAGTTCAACCAGCCTTCCCAACATCACAATTTGAATCAGGTCCCAGGACTCTTAGAATAATTTTCATTTTCCCAACCCTAATACTGTAGTTTATTCTCATGCTCACTCTCGATTATGTGCACGCAGCAACCCAATGTATAACATATGAGACTTGTATGAGTCAGAGAAGTCCTAGGTGTTAGCCTTTTCCCAAAAACAGCCCTGATTCCTATCCACTCTTTTGGCAGTTTCAACTCTATGTAGATGATGGTCCATATTTTGAAGTTAATGATAAGTCTCTGGGTTGATAATGCTGCCTCTTGGTCTCTCCTATATATACACAGTACAATAGGCATGGCAGAAAATGGAATCACTTTAATTTTTTCTACATTTGTTGCCAACAGGCATTAATGAGGACTCATTTTTTATTTCCTTTTCTTTCCTTGTATACTCAAGTGTGTATATTCAAAGGAAAAATTATGTATTGTATTTGTGTTTGCCTGTATGTATTTGCATATGCATGTAGAAGACAGAGGTCCACCTCCAGTGTCTTCCTCAATCATTCTCCACCTTATCTTGAGATAGGGTCTCTCCCTGATAGCTCTGTAGGCTCAGCTACACTTACTGCTGGTTGGGCAGCAAGCTTCAGAAATCTTATCTCTTTCTCAACTTGTGCTGAGATTTCTACCCATCACTGTGGCTGGCTTCCTATATGAATGTTGGAGATCAAACTCAGGTCCTTAATCTTGAGCACCAAGCACTGAGCTTTCTTTTCAGCCCCAAGAAATCTTATTCTATACAAGTCTGTGACACTTCAAATTTGGATAGTGTTCAGGGGAAGTATAAGAAGCCAGCTTCTATGTTCTTAGAATGGATGTACTATTTCTGTGTCCTATAAGTGCAGAGTTCTGGATGTAGGTTCAAGGAATGAGTTGATTGATGTCTGGTCTTTCCCAAACTACTGTGTGGCTACAGTTAGCTGCCCTCTTCTTATTTCTGTAGATGATGCTTCTGGCATCTATGTGTGTGAAGGGCTTGAGCGTTCTCATATGCACTTACCTAATATATCATTTGAATAGTCTTACACAGAATGTAAGGAAGTTTTAAAAGTTCCTATATACTAATAGGAATTTTTTTCTAGGAAAAAAATTTATTCTTTATGTTTATGTATATCATCATCCATCTGAATCACAAATGGACATGCAACATAAAATAATTTTAAATCACAAATAAGGAGTATAAAATTATTGAGTCTACGTATTACATATATACTCAAGGATGAGCCTGTCATCTTGAGCAGAGACACTGGATATCAGCTGAGATTAAGTCAGTGTTCACTTAATTTGCTTTTTGCCAGCCAGCAAACAAAAGGAGGAGTTAACCGTTGGAGAAAAGTTGTGGAACCAAATCAACCCCAGAGTATGCTGTTAGGAAAAGACTTCTTTGGTTTGTTTATAGACTGACACAATCATATACGCAGAGCACCTCCCTACAGCTTGACATGTAAGGGGAGATCCCCCCTGCCCTAGAGAATGGTCCATGTGATTCTAGTGCCAGATCATCTCTGCTTGTCTCCATATTTCTTTGAAACGTAGTTTAGAAATGTTTCAATCTTACTGCTAGGGCTGACATTCTCATTCACAGGTGTGAGGTCACATGGTATTTTTCCAAGGCTCGTGGGAATTTGGAGCATATCAGTGAAACTGAAGGTAGAGGAGGTAGGTTTGAAGTTAGGGTGGAGTGTGCTGGGTAAGTGGCTGCCATGATTTCACCCTCATGGTCTTGTCTTAATCCATTGACTGTGTGAAATCAGCTCCCAGACATTCCAAGTTCTGGGATGTCTGCTGATTCCAGGCATAGCCATCTGTCAGCTCTGTAGCTAAGCCTCTAATCTGTGTAGGATTATGTGAAGAGTGTGAAATCACACAGTAGCTTTGTATTGAAGCAGACCTAGATGTCTCTATTAGGAATTGTTAAGAGGTGGCTCCACAGACTTTTCACCTCATGACACCTTATTTAGGGACAGAAATACCAGTGAATACTTCACAGATGTTAAGTGGGGTACCAATTCCAAAGTGGGAACAAAGTGCACAGGCGAGTTTGCATGCATTTTGGATCTGGGAGGAGAAGAGTAGCTTTTCCAGGCTTCATCTATAGTTGCTTGTGATGACCTTATCTCTCTTGTCCTGACTGTGAATAAATGTTGAGTAAAGGGTTAATGAATTGAGGTAGAGACTCAGTAGGCTGGATCCCTACACACAGTGAGCTGGCTCCTCTGCCAATGGTACTAGACTTGCCAAGAGAAATAAACAGATTCTTTTTCTTAGCTTTAGCTTTCTTACTTCTCTATTTCCCATTCTTGAGCATTCAGTAACCTGGAATGGGCTGTCTAAATCCTGTGAAAAAAAGAAAGGATACAAAGGAACTCCCATTTCCCAAACATGAAGCTCTATATAATTTATTCTCCTTGAGTTTTTTGTGAACCATATTTGAATCTATAAGCTGGAATTTTTTTTGGAATAATTTCTCTTGGATGAAAACAGTTCCATAATTGTACCCATTTTGTTTATTTTGTATGTACTCTTTTTTATGTATTGTGTGTCTGTGTATGTGTGCTATAGTGTACACATGGAGGTCTGAGAACAACTTTTGGGAGTTGGTCTTCTTCTTCTTCTTCTACCATGTGAAACCCAGGGATCAACACAGGTCCTCGAGCTTATTGGTAGGTGCCCCTATCCTACTGGTCCAACAACTCAGCCATACACTAATTTTTATAAATATTTTGAAGCGTGGAAAATAGGTTGTTAGTCTCCAACATCTTCTGAAATCAGTAGGAAGTCATTCTATATCAAGGCTGAATTAATCAAATAAAGAGGATCCAATAATTTCTGGGACTGAGTAGTAGCTTAAAAGGTTTTTCAACAAGTTAAATAAAAATAAAAAATAAAACTTTCCAAGCTAAGCCACAAGTTATCTGTAGCTGCATCATGTCAATAGTTCCATTGATTATATTTATAGCCTTAGTAGAATCACCAAAGTTTTTATTGAATAGAAGAAGTATGAGTCAGAGAGATAGAGAATGACTTTTTTTCCATTATAAAAACTTCTCAAATAAAGGGAAGCTGAAACGGAAGCAGCCAGTACCTATAAAAATGTCTGGGATAAATTACCATACTCCCTCAAATAGAGCCACAGTACAAATGGCACTCATACCCAAAGGAATGCCATGAAAATGTAATGCACTTACCTTTGGGTGTGCATTTTGAGACAAAGCCTCAGCTTTATCTTACTGCCTTCTCTTAGAAATCACATCTCTCTAGTTTTGTTTTGACTGCTGTGGCTTACCGTGTACCAAATGTCCCCAGCAAAGGCATCCACAGATGTTGTGCCTGTGTGAACCCCAAGTTAATGAAAAATAGACTACTTTAGCCAAATATCCAGTCTCACTGCTGTTTTACTCTCTGCACATAAAACCTGATGGCTGCAAATGTACATTTAATTTCTTTTTAATGCTTATTTTTCTGATTTTGCGTTTTGAATGTAGATTTCAAAACATAGTTTATTTTGTTACGCTGGTCCTACTTATTGTCATTTTAATGAGTTCCTCAATCTTGGGAAAACACATCAGGGTTTGCACACAGTAGTCCCAATGCCTTCTGAGCACCTACCAGCTATGATTTTGAAATTTTTTAAAAGTTTATTTTAACAGATTCCCTCTCACAAAATACATCCCAACCATACATTTCCCTCCTCTAACTTCTACTCCCTACCTCCTCTCTTGCCCAGATCCACTCCCCCTCTGTTTCCATTAAGATAAGAGCAGGCACCTAAGAGACAACAAACAAACACAACAACACAGGGTTTGATAAGACAAGGCACAAGCCCTCACATTGAGGTTGGTCAAGGCAACCCAGTAGAAGAAAGAGCATCACAAGAGCAGACAAAAGAGTGAGAGACACACCTCTCCCACTGTTAAGAGTCCCAGAAAAATATCAAGCTAATGCCTATAACATATAGGCAGAATACCTGATGTAGACCTGTGAAGGCCTTGTGCTCATAGCTTTATCCTCTGTAAGCTCATAACACTTGACCAAGGGCTTAAGCTCTCACCCACTCTGTATTCAATAAGATCTTTTGGCAACAGATCCTATGGTTCTACCATTTATATCTTCTATTCATTCTTCTGACATAAGAACATTTCAGGGTAACTTGGAACTTGGGCAAACCTTTTTCTGGTTCTTCATACACTAAATTCTGAATACTAAGATCTCAAAAACTCTTAGAGGCCACCAAAGCCATCCCAAGTCAGTGGTTTTTGCTATCTTACCTCATAGATTCTGAAATGAAATTATGACCACAGAGGCTGTGTTTCAGAGAGAAATTTGTTATAGATTCACAGGTGGGACCATAAGAGGAGAGGGTATAGCTCATGGGTAGCAAGAGGAGCCCTTGGGAATGGGTACACCATTAAGCTGCTGGTCTGGAGCCTTTTTGAAGGATTTATATGAGATGAGATATAAAGATCTAGTGAAACCGGTTAGTCCAATCATGAGGAGTCCATGTGTCTCCTCTTGATTTCAGTCATGTCTGCACAGGGAAGAGATAACAAGAAAGCACTGCCTGGGCCTCTCTTCTGGAGTATTTTCTTCCACTAAGGACATTCTTAGAGATGTTGCTTTGGACTCACTGCTTTCTCTGGCTGGTTTCTGTCTCCTGTTCTCATTTTCATGTGAGTCTGTACCTGCCTTTATCTATAGCTTTCCTCTGCTTTGGCTTTTTATCTTTGACTTAGCCCATGAAGAAATAAAAATACAATACCTGTGCTTTGT
>JADRCD010128022.1:0-10862 GCA_019843815.1 Montemys delectorum | reverse complement strand
AAAAAAAAACTAATAAAAAAAGATTTTGTTTTCGCTAAAAATAATAATAATAACAATAATTTCCAAACTAGAGTAAAGAGCAAATAGAAAACTCAATGAGTCAATAAAAGACAAGAAAGACTACGAAAACACATCTTGAAAAACAGTATTCCCTGATAAATACTGTGTCTGTTAGTTAGTAGGTCTTGGCAGCCTATATGGGGCACAGTTCTCAGTTTCTCTTAGTCCTGTCTCTAAGGACTCCATTAAATCATAAGATGAAGGCGTCTACTGCTTCCGTTTTCCTGGCAAACAGCAACGACTTTCCACTTTGTCAAACTTTGGAAATCAAACACTGGTGTTTTTCTTATAATTATTGTCAAGAAGCATTTCCTTGAGAACACTGAACAGGCAGTCATACACAGGAAGGCCTCAGAACACCTTTGTCTATTTTCTTCTTTTCTGCACCCAGAGATTGTGTTCCTGTGCCACCTCTGTAGCCAACTGTCACAAAACCACATTTGGACAAATTAAAATTAGTGCTGTGCTGCAGACACCCCGCCTCTTACAGAGCAGCCTGAGGAAGTGCCACGGGTGTCATGGGTAGAGTCTGCGGCTTCAGCTGCAATCAGACTGAGATGTCAGGTTGGTGCTGACATTTGCTATGTTGCGTTCTGCTGAAGCTCCTCTACTTTAGCATCCCTATTTGTTTGAAAGGCTCCTTGGAAATGATCCCTAGAACTCATTATTTTCAGACTTTTCAGATGCAAAAAGGATCTTCCACTTATCTCTTCATGGTGTCTACCAGTCAGGGAGGGAGCAAACAAAAATGTTTTCAAAGATAACAATAAAAAAAAATTGAAAGGGTGTTTAAATAGATGCATTCCTTGTGTAAGTGGATTTTTGTTTCTTCTAAAAATAACTGAGAATGGGATAACTAAAACAGAAGTGATAGGAAGATCCAAACCTCTACTTTATGTCTTCGGGAAGAAAAACTCTTTGATTTGACCTCATGAGGTAGCACAGAAGAATACTAGCTTAAGTTAAGCATTTAACTGAACAGAATTTACAGGCATGAAGGATGGAATTAGAAGCCCAACACATTTATCTACATATTTATTAATACAAATTCACATATTTATTACTACAATCTACTGGCAGGTAAACAGGAGATTGCAAGTCAATGTCATACAAATTAAACAAACACAGGCTTTCCAGCCAAGGTCTCAGAACACATTGTGGTGGGAATGCAAAGGCCCTCATAGTAGAGTGCTCCCAAAGCCTGATGGGGAGGACACAGAAGTTGCTACAGCTTTTACAGATAGACGGGAAATAGGTAAGGAAGGAAAATGACATCCAGTCATCAATCATTTATGTTATAGATGTTATGAAACCGTGTACTAGTAGATGAATAGAGAAACCTCTGTCTCTGGTGATGATAGCACATACTTCAAAAGAAACAGGAAGCGTAACAAGCAAGGCTGTGGTCTGTAACCCAAAGGACTCATCCTACATAGGACCTACATGGGATTATAAAATGAACTAAGTAATAGAAAGACCCAACTACATTTGTGAATTTCCTAAGGAAAGTAGGTGCTTCCCAAATTTAGAGTTGCAGAAAACATTGCAGTGTCAAAACATGAAGCCAAGAAAATACCATCTAGGCCTTTCTATTCAGTTTCTAATCAAAGTGCACTATAGTCAGAAGCTTACTGAGATGTTCAAGCAAGTTTTCTGACATGAGTTTCTCTGTGACTTAATTTCCTCCATCTATAAGTTTCAAACTTTACAAGAAGGCTTATTTTGATAAGATGCAGACTGTCATTAAATCCCCTGAATCAGGCAGAATCTCCCAGTTCATTATTTCACAGTCTTTGTCTACTTCCCACTCCGTAGTCACTTTGTCTTTGTTAGCTTCTATCTCATTTATGCTTTATTAGCCTGCACTTAAATGTGACAAACATAGTCAGCTGATGAACAATTAGCCTAAAGTGATGAGGATGCTTTTAAGTTTGTTTTGGCTAGCTTCTTCTTTTTTTTAGCTAACTGAATTATTTATTAGTTTATTGCTTCTCCAATAGCTACACTTCATTTTTCAATAAAGCTTTTGGTCAGAGGATGGCTCAAGGATGTGTACCATTACCAAATATGATAGCAAGTTTAAAATTATTCTGGATTCTTTAATTCAAAGATAATTCCATTGATACCACAGCATAGTTTTTTTAAATCACCAGAAAGAGAAACAACTCTAAAACAACTCATTACCTTCAAAGTAGAATTTAGTTTGTTCCTTTCTTCCTTTTCTTCTTTTTATTCACAGAAAAGTCATATTTTAATCTTTAATAAAATTGCATAGATAAGATATTTATAAGTATACTTAAAATGTAATAACTCATTGATTTCAATATATGCTTATGCTGACATATAATGAATGATGATCTCTCCAAGATGTCATCAGTACTGCCAAGAGCGTCTCAGTTAGAGGTGGAATCTCACAACCTCCATACAGAATGTTGTTTGCCTTCATCTTGTGCAGATCTTCTCTAGGTGACAATAGCCACTGTTGTTATATATACATTATATATTATATAATATACAATATAAAATATAATATATAACGAGTATATGCATGGAAATAGAGACTGATGGATCTTTTGTGTTTTTATATGAAATTTAAAATGAGTTTTTAAATTTCTATAAATAATTATGCTGTTATATTGATAGGGATTGTAAAAAATCTGCAGATTGCTTTTAATAGGGTGACAATTTTCACAATATGAATCCTCACAATCTATATGCATAGGGACTCTATCCTCTCACATTATCTTCAATTTCTTTGTTCAGTATCTTAAAATTTTCATTGCCCAACCATTTTACCTCCTTGGATAGATCAATTCCAACATTTTTAATGCTATTATAAATAGGACTTTTTTTTTCTGATGTCTTTCTCTTAGTGTTTGTCACTTGTGTATAGAAAGACTATAAGTTGTGGATGTTTATTTTATATCCCGCTGCTTTGATGAATGTTTTTAGCACTTGTAAAAGTTTTCTGGTGGCATTTCTAAGGTCTTTTATGTGTAGACGCACAACATGCCCAACTAGGGCTACCTTGACTTTTTTTTTCCCCATTTGTATCCCCCTTACCTCTTCCCCTTACTCATTGCTCTAGCAAAGATTTTAAACACCATGGTGAACAAAATAAGAGACTGTGGGCACACTTATTTTGTTCTTTTTTTTTTTTTAGATATTTTCTTTATTTACATGTAAATTTCTCCTTTCCCAGGTTCCCCTCCAAAAAACAAACAAACAACCAAACAAAAACAACAAGAACAAAATCTTTCAAGTTTTTTTCATTTAGCATTATACTGGATTGTTGAGGTATATCTCCATATACCTAGGTTCTCAAGGAATTTTATATTATGAGACAATATTGGTTATTGTTAAAGGCCTTTGTGTTTTTAATGAGAGAATTGTGTGGTTTCTGTACTTGAATATATGCAGTCATACCATTTATTGATTTATGTATGTGGAACCATAACTGGTAAAAGATCCATTTGATTAAGGTGGGTGGTAGTTTTGATGGTATCTTGAATTTGGTTTGTATTTTATTGAGAATTTTTGCATTTGTGTTCATCATTATCTTTTCTGGTTAGGTCTTTGTCAAGTATATGGTATGTTATTATAGACTGCACTTGGATATGTCTCTAGAACTGATTGATTCGGAGAAGTTGCATCTATTTTACTACCTGTTGTATCTGGGCAATTGGGAATAGTGTTTTAAAGTCTTTGCTTCAAGCCGGGTGGTGATGGCGCACGCCTTTAATCCGAGCACTTGGGAGGCAGAGGCAGGTGGATTTCTGAGATCGAGGCCAGCCTGGTCTACAGAGTGAGTTCCAGGACAGCCAGGGCTATACAGAGAAACTCTGTTTCTAAACACACACACACACACACACACACACACACACACACACACACACACACACACACACAAACCTTTACTTAATGAATAACATTTACATGTTTGCTATGCGCATGAGATTATTGCGTATGGCTTACTTTACGTAGCACGATGACTTTCCTTTTCACCCGTGTTCTAAAAGTGGCATGGCTTACTCCTTTCTTTTTAAGGCTGAATGCCTTAAAAGACATTTTAATTATGACATTCTATTATGCATATATTTATATCACATTTTGTGCTTCCATATATTTGATGACGAACATCAAGGCTCACTCAAATCTTAACGACTGTGAACAATCTCAATTGGATACAAAAAGACAGATATCACTTAGATGTATTAATTTCATTTATTTTGTGATATTCACAGTCCTGAGAATGCTGGCTCATATGGTAATTATACTTTTAAGTTCTAGGAATCTTATTACTGTTTTACTATGGCTATCATAATTTATTTTTCCAGCAGTGGTAAAGAGTTACCTTTATCTGACTGCACCCCCAACCCACAATACTCATGTTCATTCAAGCAACTGTATTTAAATTCTATGAGTTAAAAAAATAGACAGCAAAGAAGAAATGACGTTTGGAAAAGAAGAAGAGTTTCTGTGGGATAGAGAGAATGGATTATAATAGGCTATCAATGTGACCAAACATTCAGTATATACATATATGAAATGGTCAACACATTTTTTAAAATGTTTTTATTAGATATTTTCTTTATTTACATGTAAATTTCTCCTTTCCCAGGTTCCCCTCCAAAAAACAAACAAACAAAGAAAGAAACAAAAACAACAAGAACAAACCCCTTTTGCCTCCCCGCTCCCCATGCCTGCCACCCCACCCTCTCTCACTTATTGGCCCTGGCATTCCCCTACACTGGGGCACAAAATCTTCACAAGGCCGAGGTCCTTTCCTCCTATTGATGATCGAATTTGCGATCCTCTACATACTGCCAGAACATTCAGTCCCACCATGTATAGTCCTTGATTGGTCAACACATTTTTAAAAATTAAAAATTAAAAGATCTCTTTTAGCCTGGCAATGGTGGTGTATGTCTTTAATCCCAGCACTTGGGAGGTAGATGCAGATGGATTTCTGAATCTGAGGTCAGCCTGGTCTATAGAATGAGTTTGAGGATAGCCAGGGCTACACATAAGAAATTCCACACAAAAAAATTCTGTTTCAAAGAAAGAAACAAACACACAGAGTTTTCTTTTCTCTATTTCTTCATGAACACTGCTTTTTCTTTTTCCATTTCTTACTTTGTGTCTTCCCTTCCCCTTCCCTCTCCCATTGCCCCTTTGTCCCTCTGTCCCTCTGTTCCTATATCTTCTTTTCTTGAGACAAAAATCTTGCTGTGTGTTCTGGTTGGCCTGGTACATACTATGCAGCCCAGGCTGACCCTGAACATGTAACACTCTTCTTGTCCTAAATGCTGAGATTACAGGTGACCTGTCTTTCTAACAGTCATGAGGTGAAACTTACTGCAGTCTCAATTTTAACTTCTGTTTTACTGATGACAATGTGCTATTTTTCATATATTTATTAATGGTTTGCATGGCTTATTGATATGTATATATTCAACTTCTTTGCCCACTTTAAAAGTTAGGCTATCCTTTCTGGTTGTGTTATTTCTATATTCTGTATGCTTGGATGTCAACTCTTTATGACACATATTCTTTGAAAATATTTCAGTCTTTTCAGGAGGTCGTTCTATTTTCTCAATTATTTTGTCATATATAAAAACATTAACTTAATATATTCTAATTTATCTATGCTTGGCTTTATAGGTAATATTTAAGGGGTATATCTATGAAAAATATTGTGCTATGAAAATCAATGCTGTGGAGTTTCCACCAAATAGTCAATTCTATTTTTCTAATAGATTATTTTTTTGGGTCATTGTTGCTATTATCAGTGTTTGTAGGATGAACTCTTTCTTTGCTGCCCAGGTTGTCATTAAGTTCCTGGGCCCAAGTGGTCTTCTTGCTTCAGACCCAGAGTAAAGGTTACAAGTCTCTTTGTCAATACATTCAAGTTTCCTGGTATGTACATTGTTTCACATTTGTATATTTAAGCTTCAATCCAGTATAGCTAGATGTATGTGGCAAGAAATCAATACCTATTTCCATTCTTTTGCATGTATGTCCTTTTGTTCTACGAGGTCTTACAGAAACAACTCTTATTTCATCAGTTGGTATTAGTGGAAATCTTTTGTGCATAGATTCATCTCTGGCTTCTATGTTTCTATGGTTACATGTTTCATTTTTGTGCTAGTGTCATGTTGTTCTGTTCATTATACTTCTGCGGTATATTCTGATATTCAGCACTTCTTTTTGCATAGTATTTATTTGGTATATGGGATCCCTTAGGATTCTGCAGATATATTAGAATATTTTTTCCATTTCAGCAATACAAACACTTGAAATATTTATTTACTGTTTATATATGCATGTGATGTGTTTTGATCAAATATACCTCTTCCCTTTCCTCCAAATCTTCTCCCTTATCCCTACCACTGCTTTGTCTTTCCAACTCCGTGTACTTGTTTTTTGGTCTTCCTTTGTTTTGTTTTAATTTAATACCCACTAAGTTTTATTTAGTGATGCCTGTATGTGCACTTGGATCCATCTAACTAGGACATGGGTAGCCTCTCAGAGTCCCCATACCCGAGGAAAACAAATTTTCCTCCAGCAGAATCTGTCAACACCCTCCAAGTCTCAGGGTTCATGGAAGAAGAGGAAGCAGAAAGATTGTGGGAGCCAAAAGTTTAAAGCCTGCATTCTAACAGTATTTGCAGGGCCTGACAGCACAGTTTCACAGATGAATTCACAGCAGCTTGAACTATGTGGGCAAAAACAAGCCAGTCAAACATACCAGCAAGATGAGAGGTACACCACGGTCTGAAGAGCTATTGATGGTAACATTTTCAATAATAGTAGACAGAACCATCAGGTATATTAAGTCATGATAGCCATCTAAAAGATATTTTTTTATAACCCCTAGACTATTGAAATGATCTTCTGAATAGAATAGCCAATCACACTGGCATATTAGGGTACATTTTCCTTCATCATTTTACAAATCACTCATACGACTACTGTAAATTAATTAAATTTACTAAGTGCTAACAGGATATCAGGATAAAATTGCCTCGATAGTTCTTTTGAGAGGGATCATTAGACTGCAACCCCATTAGATTAACAGCTTCATTGTGTGAGAGGAAGACAAAAGTCATTTAATTTGCAAAAATGATAAATTACTCTGATTTGAATTTCAATCCATCAGTAAGCACACATTTGAGGAAGAATATAGTTAAAGCCTTCAAGATTTAGAGCCTTTTCTTAGAACAAGGTTGTCCATTATCTGCCATTTAATGGAACATCAAATATCAGCAACAGAATAATATGTCTGCTAAAATTATCTTTTAAAAAGTTCGGCTAGGCAAGAAGTTCTTAAAATCTGTGCATATATGTTTTATTACCCCACTGTTAATGGCTGTAGCCAAATGCAGATTTGTTTAGTTTATATATAATGTGATTAGTTGTACACAACAATTTTACCTTTAATAAAATACATGAGAATGTCCTTCCCTTGAAACTATATCACTTCCCTTATAATAGGTACTTATTTGGAGTTGCTTCCATGAAACTCTTATTGCTTGTTCCAAGTATCTTGCTATTACCTGGAGGTGTCACTGAAGAGCCTGGAGCCAAGTTCTTAGCTTTACTTTCTATTCTTTGCATGGCTGCCCTGGTAACTAAAAGGACAAACAGCTGTGAACAGCTGTCTCCTGAAATGGAGATGTTGATGGAGAAGGGAAACAAGCCACATCCGTACACAGTCTTTCAGCAGCACTCTCAAGGTCTTGGACATTACAAGGCTTTGTTACTTAGACTGTACATGAAAATTGATGTAATTGCCATGTGGTTTTACATTTTGTTTTGTTTCTCTTCATTCTGATTTTTGGTGGCTTGTCGGATGAAATAACTGCCATATGGCATCAGCTTCCACAAGAACCGGGCCAGGATTATTGCTGGGTTCTGGAAACAGAAGGACTTCTGCCAAAGTACTTTTAATGATTGAGCCCCAGGAAAATCATGTTATGGCATCTTTCCAGGTTCTTCATTGGCTATCACACTCCCTTCTTGGGCATATCCTATTTCCTCAAGCTTTTTCCTCACCTACTCCAGCAGGCTTTTCCCTTTCTTTCAGTTGATTGCCCACGAAGGCTTCCCAAGGCATGTTATAGTAGCCCTATTTAGATGAGAAGTTATACGGAAATTCCCTTGTCTGATCTTATATCCACAAAGGTCCATCAGTCTGGATTTTACAAGTTGACTTCTGCCACCTCTGGCAATGGACCAGCTCAGCCCATTTGTTTTCTTGAGATGACTCTAGCTCAGTTGTTTTCTTTCTTCTTATTACAAAGAAGAAAAGAGAAATACTTCTGTTTTCTAATCACAGAGAATAGAATAAATGATGATTCTATTGCACTGATTTTTTTTTAAAACAAATCCCTTAACTACCTTCATCTCTATAAGAACAAAACCATCTCCTAGTAAAGGTTGCCCATTGCATTGACTGCAGTCCATCACACTGACTACTGTATATCTTACAGTCAATTATTTCACAGCTTTCAGAAATTACTCGGGGTAAATTTAGAAATGCACTCATGTGTCTAGTTTTCCTTGGATAGTTTAAATAACTTAGATGCACTGAAACCAGTGATTCTGTCTTGTAACATAATGTGCTCTGGGGAAGTACCCTGGACTATGTCAGAGTTAATTGCTCAGTCTGATGGGAGTATAAAGCGAGCTGTCTGTACAAAGACATGCGTGTTCTGGGACAGGACAGTGCTGTACAGGGTAACAGTTATGATGGGTCGTTGTGATAACTGCCACATTTTCTCACGGCCACATTTTGAAAATGGGTATTTTACCTGGGTACTATGTGTGTGAAGTGCTGTGGAGGCCATAAAGTTGGCATTTGGTCCTTTGGAATAGAAGTTACAGTTGGTTCTTAGCACCCAAGTGAATGTTAGGAACAGAGCTTGGGTCTTCCAAAAAGGCAACCACTGCTTCTAACCTCTGAAACATCTTTGCTCCAGCCCCTAATATTATTTCAGATAGGTCTTTGAGTTCAAACTCTACTGGTGATGACTGAACAGTTTATCTCATAGACTGCTCCATATACAGTAAGTCTGTAAACTGTAGAACAGCACTCAGCCAAAGAAAAAATTAGAGGCATGGGGAAAACCATTGTTCCAAAAATTTTTACCTTTTAAGATAATTGTCACAGAAACCTGACTTTACCTATCTTTACATGTGCCACTTATTAAGTGACATGAATGCAACAGTTCTTCTGTCTCTTTTGGAAATTGGGAGGTAGATTATTTATCCCTACTGTAAAATTACAAACCTGAGCTCTGAAAGGTTAAATGACTGCCTGAAGTATGCAACTGAAAAGTGACAGGGCTTGGCTTAGAGCTAAGACTGCCTAACCTGGCTCCAAAGGAATTAAACACCTTGCCTATGCAGCCCCGCAACACAGTGCCACATCCCTGGTTCTCTGTACCCCAGTCACGTCCCCATTGCCTTCATATAATTTCTGCTCTCTTCTGTTGCCCGCATACATCATGATCTCTCTACAAGACTCTGACCATCCTAATCTTTTATAATGAAATACTTATTATGGACACTTGATTGACATTTCCTAGTCTCTCACTTGAAAGGCCCAAGTACCATGTCTAATTGACGCAGAACTCTCTGAGAAATGGAACTATTGAGTAGTTCAAACATTCTAAATTCATGATTTTATGTTATTGAGAGTGTGTTAGTTATCTTTTCTCACTGACTCTATTGCCTGTACAGCAAGAATAACAATAGTATTCCAGGAAGTTATTGAGCATTAAATGAGTGGAAGAAAAATAATTTATTTAAAGATTTTAGTAGCAACAAGATTTAGTCACTATTAGCTACTTTTATGTTTATCAGTTACTGACACCTGCCACAGTGGATGCTAACGAGTTGACTTAGTAACCATTTTCTAAATAAATGCATACATGCACAAACAGAAGACTTGGCAAAGTCTCCAGTTCTCTGAGTTATTCTAACATTCACTGGGGTTTTGTTATATTTAGAATGTTTAGGTTTTGAAATTGTCATAACCTAATCAAAGATTAGTTCTCTTTGAGTCTCTTGATAGTTCAGGGACTTGATAGCAAAATTCATGGAAGAAGATTATCAACCAATCAGCTATATACCACTGCTTCACTTTCCTGGCTTTTCAGTTCAATAGTAGAATTTTCCATTTTTCTTATAAAAATAGGAAAATTGATATAAAAAACAATTGATTTCCATCTGAATCCTAACTACCGCAACATTGCCTAACTGATGTGAAACAATAATGTCCCCTTCTTATAGCCAAATACAATATAAAGCTTTCATATTGTTAATAGCATAATATTGGACATCCAACATGATTTTTAAAATTTTGTATTCATAGCCTGAAATTTCAGAAACACTGTATGCGTTGTTAAATAAATAATTTCATCTCTCTAAGGGAGATAATTGAATTAGTAGAGATTTTGAAAATTCTCTCACATGGAGAACAGGGAAGCATATGGTTTGAAAACTATGTAGATTACTTTAAATTTTAAACATTTTACTCATTTGAGGTTGCTAAATGAGCACAACATACCTTAAAAAGGAAAGGCTATTATTTAAAAGGGACACAGTTTTAACATATTAAAGGCAATTAATGAAAGTATTAAACACAATTTCACTAATAGTATGGCAAAATCAACAATGGCAAAGAGAAAAGTCGAACACTAAAATATTTCTGTTATGGTTATTGGATATTCCGTATTTTGGAGGAAGCATAAGAAGTTATTTTTAAGGGCCTTTGCCTTGTCTTGCTGTATCTC
>JADRCD010128016.1:6879-19566 GCA_019843815.1 Montemys delectorum | reverse complement strand
ATTCAGTGATTTGATCACCAATATGAGGCAATCTGAAAGTAGATTTCCGTTGATGAATGCAGCTTACTCCCACTTCTCTCATATTTGAGTTACTCTGTCTTATCTGAACCAGGAGACTGGAGACCTAACTATATGAACCCGACTTCTAGGACTTTTAAATCATTTCTCTTTTCTTTTTCTCTTTACTTTAAAATGTTAATTACAATTACTTTTAACATAGAAATACAAAACTGGAAGGAAACAAATTATGTTCCTTAAGCCCACTATTGTCCTCTTTCAGGAATTCTCTAGATCACCATATTCACTTGGAGAGAGGTGCCATTGGATCACAGAGGAAGAGATGGAAATTCAATCTCTAAACAGTACTCGCTCTGAAAGATGCCTCCAGTTTCTTTGGGTTTCCTTGAGGAAAAAAATTAATGTGATTTTAAATAATTTCTCAATTATATCAAAAGGGAAAGGGCTAGAGTGAGGTAACCCTTCTTAGAATTAAGAACTATAGCAACTAATGGGCTTCATGAGGACATAAAGACTAGCATTTGGAGTAATAATAATACCACCGGGCTTGACTGTCTACCATTTGGGAACCATTTAATAAATCTAGTATATAGATTTTAAAACTGCATTAACTGAAATGAAATATTACTTCAATGCCTTTGAACAATTCCATGACTATGTACTCGGAAATATTAGAATACATTTATCTGGAATAAAAGATGAACAGAATTACATGTTAGTAGCCACTATAATTGTATAGCTAATTAGTTAAACTCCTACTCTACATGAATAACTGTTAGCTGTCTTAAAAGACAGTCCTAGTTATAAGAAGTTCACACACCAAAGCTCACACACTTTAAATAATTCTTCTACGTTAAATGCTAACAAAGGCTGGAGCCAAAATATTGTACTTATTTGTGCTAAAAAGACTGTCTTTTTATCTTGCCATGATAACTTGAAAATTGAAACAACTATTGACGAGTTAAAAATTAAATCCCAATTGCATAAAAGTCTCCAACCATTTTAGTTTCTGGTTAACTAAAATCCAATGCCACTTATTACTCAGTGAGGAAATGAATTTGTAGACACACCAGCTGCAGCAAAATTAAATATGCCTTGAAGATTCTGCTTGTAATGTTATGTCTACAGCTATACTCATAATTAGAATTCAATGGCAGAAAAATAAGCACGTCCTGATGACATAGAAAGGGTCTAGGCCATGTCTGGTCCAATGACTGCACTGATCCATAGAGTCTCTATCAGGGATGCAGTATGGGCACACTCAGCTGAGACTTAGGTGGGACTTTCATAGAAAGCATACAGCTACCACACATGGCTGTGACTTAGAAACCCCGACAGCCACCACACTTGGTTAGGACCCATTGTAGATAAAAGCAACAATGGACAGAGGATTCATCCAACAAAGACAAGATATTTACACAAAAAAGTTCAAACATCCTATCTCCAGACCCTTAGACACTAGTAAAAACACAAACACATAAACAACCAAGACAAAATGCTTCTAGAAGCCAGCAACCCAGTTGGTTGGGTGAGGCCTGAGGAAAGCAATTTAGCTGAAGCACAAGACAAGGACTTCAAAATAGTAATTAGGAATGTGTTCAAGGACCTTAAAGAGGATATGAATAAATGATAACGGCTGTGAAAACACAAACAGTTGAAATAAAATAATGAAAATAATGCAAGGCATGAAAGTAGAAAACACAAGCTGAAATAAAACTGGAAATGAAAAAAATAAACTTCAGAGATACGCCTCACCCAAGAGAGTAAGGCATGGAAGAAAGAAGTTTAAATCTTGAGGACAAGGTAGAAGAAATGCTCAGTCAAAAAAATTAGACATCAAAAGACCACAGGAATATAACATCCAGAAAATGAAGGACACTACAAAAAGAACAAATCTATGACATATAGGGATACAGAAGCAACTTTTAAGAAAATTATAGAAGAAAAATTTCCAATTTAAAGAAAGAGATTCCCATCAAGGTACAATAGGCATTCAGATGAAGAAATATACAGGACAAGTGTCTTAGTCAGGGTTTCTATTCCTGCACAAACATCATGACCAAGAAGCAAGTTGGGGAGGAAAGGGTTTATTCAGCTTACTTCCACATGGCTGTTGATCACCAGAGGAAGTCAGGACTAGAACTCAAGCAGGTCAGGAAGCAGGAGCTGACGCAGAGGCCATGGAGAGATGTTCCTTGCTGGCTTGCTTTTCCTGGCTTGCTCAGCCTGCTCTCTTATAGAACCCAAGACTTCCAGCCCAGGGATGGCACCACCCACAAGGGGCCCTACCCCTTTGATCACTAATTGAGAAAATGCCCCACAGCTGGATCTCATGGAGGCACTTTCCCAACTGAAGCTCACTTCTCTGTGATAACTCCAGCCTGTGTCAAGTTGACACACAAAACTAGCCAGTACAACAAGAACAAGAAAACTCCACAATACAGAATTATCAAAACACTAAATGTACAGAACAAATCATGCATATTAAAAACTGCAAGGGAAAAACACCAAGTCACATATAAATGTAAGCTTATTAGAGGAATGGCTACTAATTTTCAGTAGACAAAATGAAACCCAGATCCTGGACAAACATATTACAACCTCTAAGAGTTCATAGCTGCCAGCCCAGGCTACTAGAAAAAGTAAAGCTATCAATCACAATTGACATATCAAGGAAAACATCTCATGGCAAAAGAATCTGAAGCAGTTTCTGTCCATCAATCTGTCTCTACAGAACGCTCACAAAATAAAACTTCAGTCTGAATTTAAGGCTAACTACACCATGAAGACAGGACACAAGGGGTCAATAATCCCAGAATAGTTAGTTAAAAGGGAAAGGGGGTCTCCCATACAACAATAACAAAATAACAAGAATCAGTAATCACAGACGGGGCGTGGTGGTACACGCCTTTAATCCCAGCACTTGGGAAGCAGTGGCAGGCAGATTTGTGAGTTCGAGGCCAGCCTGGTCTACAGAGTGAGTTCCAGGACAGCCAGGGCTAAACAGAGAAACCCTGTCTCCAAAAAAACAAAACAAAACAAAAACAAAAAACAAACAAACAAAAAGAATCAGTAATCACTTCTCATGAATACTCTCAATACAAATGGCCTCAATTCCTCCAATGGGAAAAAAAAAAAAAAAAAAAAAAAAAACAAAGACTAACAGATTGACTTATAAAACAAGATTAACCTTTCTGTTGCAGCACAGAAACATACCTTACCATAAAGGATGGTAATCACTTCAGAATAAAAAGATAGAAGCAGCATATGGACCCAAGAAGTAAGCAGGCTTAGTTATTTTAATACCTGGCAAAAAAACTGCAATACAAAACTAATCAGAAGACATGGGAAATCACACCAGATAGTCATTAAAAAGGAAGCATACTAAGACAGCATTTATGGACTGAACAAAAGATCACCCAAGTTCATAAAAGAAAAATTACTACAGCTAAACCTTACATATTGATACTCACATAGTGATAGTGGGTAATTTAATACCCATCTTTCACCAATAGATAGGTCATCCAAACAAAAACTAAACACAGAAACAATAGAGTTTTATAATAAGTTAAATATGCCTAACAGCCATCAACACAAACACTAAAGAATGTATTTCCTACTAGTAGTGATGTATTATTTTGAAATATACAGTTAACATGTTTGGAGTTATTTAAAATTTATATTGAGAAAAATGTATGTATTTTCAGTATTGCTGTAGACAAGCATCTACATAAGACTGTTAAATTGATTGTTGTTTTATATCAAATAACTTTTATAATACTCATTTTTATTGTTATAATATTTTATAAATTTTAAGGAATATGACAAAAAAAGATATTGTAGGTATTGAAGGCGTCTCTGGGAGGAGTTGGGGTACAAAAGGGAAACAAGAATGTGATTTAATTCTATTTACTTAAAATATGTTTTTAAATGTTAACAAATTCACATAAATTGAAATCATGCAACTTTTCTCATCATAATGCAATAAAAGTTAAAAAATAATAATGCATTTCCTTCTTAGCAGCTCAAGAGACATTCTGCAAAACTGACCACATACTAAGACACAAACAACTCTTAACATACAAACACAGAGTGAGGGATGGATGGATGGATGGATGGATAGAGGGAGGGAGGAAGGGAGCGAGAGGGGGGAGGGAGAGGGAGAGCTGTATTTTATCTGACTTGAACAGTTTAAAGCAGGATATCAGCAAATAGAACAGGAAGCAGAACAACTCACTACTGAATCAAAATTGGGTCAAGAAAAATCAAGGAAATGAAAAACTTTTTAAAATTAAATAAAAGCGAAGACACAGCATACCAAAACCTATGTGACAAAATGAAAGCAGTTCTAAGCAGTTAGAGCACTCAATGCCTACACTTAAAAAGAAGAAAGAAGAAAGAAATATCTTATTAGTTACTTAACAACACATCTGAAACTCCTAAAATCAAAAAGAAACAATACTTTAAAAGAGTAGAAAGGATAGAATAATTTTTAAAAGCAGAGAGAAAAATCTATATTATTAAAATTAGAAGTAAAAAGGGAGACATTCAATAGACTCTGAGGAAGCTCACAGTCATGAGGACATACTTTAAAAGTCTATATTCTACTAAATGGGAAGGCCTAAGAGAAATGAATTAATTTCTTGATATATACAGCTTACCAAAGTTAAATCAAGATGAAGTACAGAATGTAAGTAGACCTATAACCACTAGTGAAATAGAGACAGCTATTAAAAATCAAAAAGAAATGGCCCAGGGTCTGATGGACTTAGCTCAGAAACAATGTTAAGAAAAATACACTATGAAAAAAATTAAAGCAAAAATAAAAACATAAAACTAGAAAGGTTAACTACTCTAGAAATTCTTTGTACAAAGCTTGAGAGAGCTAATAAAGATAGGCCAACAGCTTATGAAACAAGAATCACAAATATATTAAAGCAGTGTCATCAATGCTATTGAAGAATAATTAACTCTGCAGGTTAGATCCCTGTTCAGTGTGTTTAGTGACTGTAGTCACTGGGCCAGTTTCAAGACTCCAATACAGTGAAAGTGATAGTTTCCATAGTTGGAGAGATAAAGAACAGAATAAAAGATTAGTTAATGTCCTTACCTCCTTAGCAGACTTTAAATACTCTCAAATTTGGAAAATTCTATAAAATTCTGGCCAAACCACATTCTATTTACTAAACTTAATTTAGGATTTCTAATTCTGAGCTGTGTTGTGACACAAAGCTATCCCAATAGCATGAGTCTGCCTCACATGAAAGAACAAGAAGAAATCTGACAAATAGGTGTTCTAGCTGATCCACATTGGTTTTCTCCTCATAACTGCAGGAACCTGGATTATTCTTAAGAAGTCGTCCAATTTATTACGTTGAAAACAGACACTTAAAAAATTTGAATAAATATTATAAATTTAGAGAACAGAGACTGGTTGCCACTCTGGCCCAAAGACTGTTCTACAATGGTGGGATTCACAGGGCCACATGACACAAGAGGGCAGGGACAGCCAAGCCACAGATTTTATAGTCAGAGACTGACTGTAATATCTGTAAGAAAGTGAACTTTCTGGACAGTCATGGCATCTGAAATTTTAAAATCAAGTAGTATCTCAATAGATGCATCTATTGTTATCTTTTAAAGTCTCAAATATAATTAATAATATCCAATAGACCTTGTGCTGCAGCAGGACTTGGTAATGTGTAAGAGTCACCCAGGTGGTACTGGTTTTGATGGCAGAACCATGCAATGACCACCAAGAACAGCAGCAGCAGTGGAGTACAGGCATCTGGAGCCCAGAAGACAAGATGTGTGCTACAAAGGGCAGAGCTGGAGAAGTGACCGAAGCCAAATGAAAAAGCAAGTTTCACAGTCTTGAAATAGAATACATATACATGATGCCTGATGTAGAAATTGATATAATGATGGTAGGGGGGGTTGCACTTTCAATTTTATCAGATGGCTGGTACCTTAGTAAATAAGAAAACAGAACATTTGTCTGAAGGCTGGTTTACAGTACTGTATTCTGTTTCTGGAACCATATATACATAGACTGTAGGAGCTGTCAGAAGGAAAAGTAAAAAATAGAAGACTGGGTTACTACCAGTTGATGTCCTAAGAGCTCATATGGCCTTGGTCTACTTTTCAATTGCAGAAAGAGGGCTTTACTAATGTAAAACTACATATCAGCAACAGATCAAAACTTAGGAACTCATGGAAGAAGGCACACACACTTTGTGGATTCAGAATTCCCATCAGTAATTCCTGTTAAAAAAACATTTATGGTCCTGGGAACAGATCTCTGAAATCAAAACCTTAAACAAGCTCTGGTTGCCCAAGGCTGCAATTCCTCCATTAGAAATCTAAGGCAATAGGATTGCCAAGCTCCAGGCTTGGCCTAACTGGTATTATTTTAACAATAACAAACAAATAAAGGGAAACCTGAAAAATCGCAAAAGTTGTGAAATTTGTTGATTTCAAGGTACTTGAGGTGGCCTCTTTATGAAGCTGGGAAGCCAGAGCCCAATGCGGAGGGAACTATTTTAATGCATTCGGTACAGGACATCAGCTCCTTTCTTCCTTAAATCGCTTCCTTTCCTTTTATCACTAGCACATTGAATTGTAGTGGATTCAGTATATTACACTACCCGAGATTCTCCTATTACATTTTTCCCTAAAAATAACTTTTATACAGAGCAAATCCTTGCATACCCAACAACAGAAAGGGGGGGGGTGGTTATTCTGAGTTTATTCAGCTGGTGAATTTCCATTGTCGCTTACAGCCTAGTTTGGCTTCATGTATTTGGTAAACCTGGACACTCTGCACTGGAATTTTTTTTTCATGGAACAGGAGAAATGTTGAAAGGCTCTGAGAACAAAACAGTTGAATGATTTTTTATTCTGTTTCATTAATATGTTCAGAGCAAAACCTGGTCCAAATTTCAAGAACTGATTTAAATTACCTTCTCCATAATTACCAGAAGCACATGCAGAAGAATGCACTTCAAAAATTTACATTTTATATTAGTCCTAGGTCCTATGAATGAAATTCCAGGTGTCAAATTTCTATCAGGATCAATATGCTCACACAATAAGGTCTGGGGTTAGATGCATGCAGTTACCTGATTTGGCAAACTAGACAATGAACTGCTTATACAAAGTGCTATTTCCATTCTCAGTGTATGGGGAGAATATATCAGAACAGAACAATGATGTAAACTTAATTTTAAATCCAGAAATAAGGGTTAAATACATGTAATATTATAGGTTATTAGAAGAAGTTTAGCTTTCTAAAATAAAACTCTAACTGTATTTTGCATGAAATGTCTACCCTCTATAGAAGCCTTGGTGTTGGCAGCCTTCTTAGAAAGACAGCATACCCTGCTTTTATGAGGAAGGATTAGGATTTGCTTTTAACTCGATACTCTACATTAATGACTTAGTAAGGTTGGCACCATCCCAGTAAATAATGCTCTGATTACATCATGGGACTCCAAGTGCCAGTTTGTCTTTAAATCTTGAACAAGATTCAAGCATTTCTCCCAAACAGCCTATTTGCTTTGAAATGAAATATCCATGAGTTCCCTGGAAAGCAGGGTGGAAACGTTCCCTCTCCTTGTGGTTCATTCATTGCTAACCATGTAAACATCCATTGCAAGTCTATCAGAGAGATAAATCTTAAACATGATTCAAATAACGCCCTATAACACTCAAACCAACTTCTCCTTATTAAATAATATTCAATCCACATAGCCACTTGTGCCTAGACTTTGGAGAAAACTTTCAAGTTAAAGAGAAATAGAAAAAAATGGAGACTAGCATACAATGTAGAAATTTCTTTATGAATCTGTTCCAATTGTTAAACACCAAAGCCCCCCAAGAGGTAAGCCTCTTCATTATATCGGTGTTCTACAGTTGTAAAGAAGCAATGGTGTTTATATCTAATCTATAGAAAGAACTAAAAACTAACAAAGCAAAACAATATCAAGATAATAAATAATCAAATTAAAAACTAGTGAACACAGCTAATGAGAGTTTTCAAAAGATGAACCACAGATGGCTGGGAAACACTTAAAGAACTCTGAGAGGCTCTACCAGCTGCTGACTGAGACAGATGCAGATACTCATAGCCAAGCATTGGATGGAGGTCAGGGACCTCTATGGAAGAGATAGGGGAAGAATTGAAGAAACTGAAGGGGATGGCAACCCCCTAGGAAGACCAACAGTGTCAACTAACCTGGACCCATGGGAGCTCCCAGAGATTAAGCCACCAACCAAAGAGCATACACAAGCTGGTCTGAGGCCCAAAGGCACAAATGTAGCAGAGGACTGCCTTTTCTGTTCTCAGTGGGTGAGGAAGTATGTAATCCTATAGAGATTTGAGGCCACAGAAAGGAGGGATGCCTGAGGGGAGGTACCCTCTCAGAGGAAAAGGAGAAGAGGGATGGGGGAAGAACTGTGGAAGGGGGATAGGAGGGCAACATTGAGAATGTAAATAAAAAGGAAATGCTCAATATCCTTAGCTATCAGGGAGATGTGAACCATAACTTCCTTGGGATTTCATTTTACACTATCAGAATGACCAGTATCAATAAAACAAATTGACAGCTCATGCTGGCAAGGGTGTGGACTAAGGTGAGCACTCAGCTATTGATGGTGGGAATATAAACCTGTCCCAAGACGCCATGGAAATCAGTGTGATGTTTCCACAAGAACCTGGGAATAGATTCACCTCAAGATACAGCGATACCCGTGCCGGGCACATACCCTAACGCCTCTATATTTTATGACAAAGACACTTTTTCATTTATGTTCATTTCTACTCTATTAATAATGACCAGAACTTGGAAACAGCCAGAATGACCATCACCAGATGGATAGACAATGAAAATGTGTTATGTTTACTCATTTACTCAATGGGATATTATTCTGCTGTTAAAAATAAACAAAAACAACACTCCATGTGTATGTCTGCATGTGTGCATGTGCTCATTGTGTTGTTTTCTGATTCTACTTTGTTTGCTTATTGTTTTTTCCCTTGCCTGTTTATTTTCCAAAAAGAGCAAGAAAGAATGAATGGAGTTGGAAGGGTAGGGAGGTAGACTGGATCTTTGAGAAGCTGGACAAAGGAAAAGTGGGATCAGCATATATTTAATGAAAAATATTTTTAATAAAAAACAAGTATCAGGAAAACTACACATTTCTTCTACAAATAAAAATATTGTTTCAAGAAGTGTGTGCATGAGAGCAATGGGTGAGATAGTTCAAGAGATCCTCAAGTACAGGCTTTAATATCTTATTTAATGTTATACAGAGTGTCTTTGACATGTCCATTTTGTTATTACAATGACATAACTTATGTCTATGCCAAGTCTCACATGAACATGACATCAGGAATTAAAAACAATTTTGATATTTTGTTTTTATATGTATGAGTGTTTTGCCTATATGTTTATCTGTGCACAAATTATATACAGTGCCCACAAGACTAGAAGAGGGCAGAAATCTTTTAGCTCTGGAGTTATGGATGGTTGTGAGCTATGGGTTCTGGAAACTGAGCCCAGGTCTCCTTAACTGCTGCGCCATCTCTCCAGCACAACACTGGCAATGTAAGACAAACCATTTCAATGAAGAAAAGAACCAGCCACCAACCAAATGGATACCACAAACAGGTAAAGTTTTAGAAAAACAGTCTCCTGCATATGCTTCCTGTAAGTCAAATCTAAACAAGCTTGGATTTCCGATTTTAATATATAAAACTACACCCAACTGTATGAATTCATACTTGATTCTGTACAGGCCTCTGCTCTGGAAAAAGGGAACAAAATTAAATACATACAGGCAGTTAGTAATAATGTCCGGGCCTGCATGACAAAGATGCAATAGATGGAGGCTGCAGTAAACTGGAGACGAGGGTATCAGTGCGAAAGGAAAGTCACTGCTCAAATACGGCCCTTCCTTATTTCCTTTCTTCCTCCCTCCCTTCCTTCCTTCCTTCCTTCCTTCCTTCCTTCCTTCCTTCCTTATTGTATATAACTTTTAAACTTATTTTCTTTTAAAACAATGTGTATGATTGTACACCTGCTTGACAGCAAGTTTATCATGTGCATGTATGTATGTATGCATGCCTTAATCCAGGTGCCCACAGCGATCATAGGAGACCACAGGAGAGTATTGGACCACTTAGAACTGAAGTTACATGCTGTTGAGAGCTACCATGTGGCTGTTGAGGACTCAACTGGAGTCCTTGCAGGAACATTTAATGACTTTAACAGGTGATCTATCTTGGCAGCACTCTTTTAAGTTATACTAGGTAAGCAGGAAGCCTAGGTATACAAACTATAAAACAAGTCAGTCTAGATGTTGACAGCATAGAAAGAAAAGTGAAGTGAAAAATTGGGAAGGGAAGGGACATTGAGTGAATGTGCCAATCACCTCTATGGGGAAGAAATATGGTTCACTCAGGACTTTGAACAAGATGATAGTTCAAAAGAAAGAAAGAAGAGAAAGAAAGAAAAGAAACAAACAAATAAGCAAACTTTTGTAAGATATAGATAAATATGTGAAACCTTGTAACCACTTCTATTATCATCTCCATCATATTGGAGAGAAAATTCAATCACAGAAGGTTATAAGTAGTTGACTCAACACAGCTTTAAGTGTAACTATGAACTCATGTAGTCTCATTTCAGATAATGTTCTTTCTCGATACCCACCTGTTCCTGCATTCCTGAGATTTATGCTAATATATCATGGCAATTATATTTTATTTCCCTCATATAAATGAATGAAGGCAGCACAGGACACTGAAAATGAACAAGTGCTCTTCATACCAAAATTCAATTGATGTGGGACTACTGTGATGCCTTAACTTTGGCCTCTATCATGTATTTTTCAATTAATTTGCTCTGTTCAGTGGAAGACATCTGAATAATGGATATTTTCTTAGAATGAATCAGCAGCTTTTGTATGTAGGAGCCATCAGTTATCTGCCTACTATCCAATCCAGGTATTGTTTTACTTGAACAGTTTTAATAATGACTATAAAAAACTACACCCAGCTGTATGAATTCATACTTGATTCCAGAAGACTGAAGATGGCCTGACATTCCAGGAAACTATACAAAATAGTTCAAGTTTTCCCCACTGCCCTTAAGTTTATCCTAGTTACCAAAAGCTACCTGGAGTGTCCTAACTTAAAGGTCCAATGGAATGCTACTTGATACATGAAGACTAGGAAAAACCCAACTCTGTGCGCAAGCAGTTATCTCTTGATTAGCATTCTGTACCCAGCATAACTGTCTCTGTTACCTTTCTCTCTCCTCGTCTTTCACATCAATATGGAGGGTTCTTCCTCATGCATTTACTTTTTACTCACTATCTTCTAGAAGAGGTCCCTTACCACATCTACACTATCTGTGTCTGAACAGTCTGTCTCTGGCTGAGTAATTACCCAAGCCGTGGGATAACTGGTCTACCTGTCCATTGTTTTTAAATTGTCACCAGAATAAAAGCTCGGTGAGGGAAGGGCCTTATCTACCTTGTCTTTCTCCAAATTAGACACTTCTGGAATTCTACTTCACTCAGGATGTGCGCCAGTAAAGAGAGCTTCACTCAAGGGTAAGCAACACTCACAGTGTAAGTGAGAGATGGATCAGAAAGGGGTTTTCCTGAAACAACTATATGTGTGGACCACAAATTTAGTCTTGCAGGTTTTTGACACCATCAACAAGTTAAAAAAAAAACCTGTCTAGAAAAACAGAGCCTTTCCAATCTTGAGACTACATAGGGGTTCCCTGCTTGTACACTGACACACAGTTTTACAGTTATTTGGCAATGACTACACCCACCTGCAACAGGTGCTAGACTACATACTGGCAAGCTTAGAGTGTGGATACTTGTGAACAAAGATGAAACATCTATCTTTCCCAAACATTCTCCTTCACATAGGGAGTAAGATATGCTTCCAGTACAGAGTCATCTTTAACTAGAGGCAAATATGAAGCCATGAGGGATGGCATTCACATTGGAATGTACATGCTGTGTCGAAGGTAGGATGTTTGCTGAGTCTCACAGTTTTTTAATTGTATTCTGATGCCATGTCCTTTGAACTTTATGCCAAATGTGCCAGATGAATTTGAATTCTCAGTTGGATGTCCTAAATACACAGTATAAATAAAAGCTGATCAAAATCTTTTCATAACCGTTAAAAGGGTTATTATAGGGCAGGAAAAAAGTATACCCCCTGCTTAGTGGTGATGGATGCTGTGTTTTACAGTGGTAAATTCATTTCTTAATGTTTTGCAGCAATTTATGAAAGCTTTCAAAGTAATGACACATGGAACACCCTTTGAAAAATACAAGGAGATCTAGATCTGCTGAGTGCTAAAGTAGTCTTGGAAGTTACATTTACTTTATATTACCTCATACTTTTCAGTAAACAGAAGGGGAGGGTAAAAGAGCCCTAGGTTTTCTTAAGTGATCCATCCTTTGCAGGGAAAGCATCCAGACTGTTGAAGCATTTTCACAAATTGCAGGCCTTGTTCTTTCAAATGTCAGTTATCAACACCCTACAAAGCTTGGTCCCAAAGGGAAACATGATATAAGTAGGTTTACCTTTATCAGAGAGAGAGAGAGAGAGAGAGAGAGAGAGAGAGAGAGAGAGAGAGA
>JADRCD010128014.1:438-15024 GCA_019843815.1 Montemys delectorum | reverse complement strand
TTTTTTTTTGCAGAATACCCATCAAAGACTATCATATCTGTTACCAAGAAAAATTGTCATTTCTTTTTTTTAGAGTTCAGCTATAATGAAGTAGAGTTTAGTTAAATATATTTGGTGAATGATATCATGTTACAGTCTCATGGAATTGAAATATTTTAAATCATTTTCACACTCAATAACATATTATACAAAATTATTACTAAAAGTCAATTATTATATAATGATACACTATACATTCTTATGCAATGATACCAGTATACAATAATAACTGTCATGTGGATAAATTTCTATCATTGTGTACTGTATAACTTACATGCAAAAAGTAATAAATTTTATTATAATTCTCCAAGCAGACCAAGCACTAAAATTTAGAATTCAGAAAGACACATTGCTGAACATTTTATAGCAGTTAAATTAAATGCAATTATAACATCTCATGTCAACTAGTTGCTTTCACTAAATCTTTTTGCCCATCACTTCTGTTCTCAGTAGTAAACCTCTGTTCACGTTAACCTCCATCTACCCTTCTGTCCTCACAGTTTTAAAGACCTAGCCTCTTGCATGTTTATCATTGACATCTGTGTGAGTACCCTGAAATAAGGCAGTAAACTATTTAAGCTATTTTAATACGTGTTTTGAGTTTCTGCAATGCCTGGAATCAGATTTGACTTAATTTTTTTTTCTTATTCTCTAATACTAAACTTTGAGTTACTTTGCATGAATAAATGGCAGTGAAGAGGTTGGGAGATGGGGACGAGCCTTCTATGATATCTAATATAGGTGTCACACAGTTTGTTTATGTATTTGTTTGTTTGTTTGTTCCATAAAGAAAAGACATGAATGAGTGCAACCTTAAGGAATGGGTGGAATGTTCTCCCCTGGCAAAGGGCAAAGAGAGACCTTGTTGGTGGCCTTCTTACATCAGTCAGGCCAGAGCAGATGGCAGTCCTTTGTTTATCCTAGCTTGATGCCTGGTTTGAAAGGCACAGCTGTCTTTATGCCTAGGTCTCATAAAAATCAAATCAAGTCAAATCAAACCAATTCAAATCCAGACAAATGCAATGCAGGAGGAGGAAGGCAGTCTGAGACCTACAGCCAGAATGCTAGGCCACTGATGGATCTGTCCTCTAGCACATGACACAGGCAGGCTACAGACACGCACTTTTCTACCAAGCCACGCAGCATGGATGGAGCATGTTGACCATGGGCTCAGCAGTCATGTGCCTATCCTGCAGAGGGAGCCACCAAAGTGTGTAAGTATGTGGTAGTAATAGGAGATTTAAAGAGAAATGGTCAGTGTGGGTCCTGGGCAAGGTGAAACATTAATGAAAGCTCAAGGGACAGAAGACAAAGCAAGTCCCTATTTTCACCATCTTAAAAAGGTGTTTTTATGTTGCATAAAACAATTCTTCTTTTATAAATGTGTGTTGTCCAATATTTTCTGGTCAGAATAACAGCTCTTAGAGCTATCTGCCAGAGAACAGCCTTGGAGCCTTTATTCACTTAATTTCAATTGTTAATGCCACTTCCACCAAATAGCAGCTCTGAGGAAGTTAATAAATACCTTGAAAACTCCATAGGAATTCCACCAATTTTATATAGCTTTTTCCTTATCAAAGGAAGTAAAAGTCAATTGTATATACACTCTTAATACTAACGATGCACATCTCTCTTATTTAGTTACTCTATAGTATGCTAATTAATAGCTTTGATTTTAGTCTGCCAGTATCCCACTGTTTTTGGAGCATCCAAATTGTAGCTCAGTGTTAGGTATGCAGACCATTCAATATATCTGTAGTGATTCACTCAGGAATGCAGTTCATTCAGCTAGGTTGAGCAGATTACACAGTAATCCAGAGCAATCTTCACTCAGGGTTCCTGTCAGCCACTACAGGGTAATGTCAATATAAGTGCTGCTTTTGTACCAGGAGGCCATTCACTCTTTTAAAGTTCAGAATTTTAGATTCCTAACCTTCCATACTTTCTTACCATACTAAGAAACCAACAGGAAAAAAAGAAAGAAAGCTATATCTCATCAGCCAACTGTCACCTAGATGATGCTGACTCATCAGGATCTGACCTGATCCAAGATCTGACCTATTCCTTTCTAATCTCCGGTGTCACTGTCAGGTGTTGAAAGTCTGAGATGTGTTGTAATTACTGTAATGGAAAAAGAAGCAACCCAATTGGGAAAATGTGTCATATAAATAAAACATTTACTCATAAATGACCCTGAATCCCTGAATAACTTCACTCTGGTAGAATCCCTGAATAACTTCATTCAGGGATTTGTTTTCCTGGGAGGTTGGTGAGCTGTTGAAAATACTGAAACAGAGTAAGTGTGGGGAACTTAAATAATTACAGAAAGTTTTAGCTACAGCAGACAAACTCATGAATATTAAATGGAACATATTATACTGATATGAAAATATTCCACAAATGTTCATTTATGTTATTGTTATCAGGGTACATGAGATTGTCAATAAAGCCATTAAGTGTGAAATCAATACACTCTACTAAAATTTGAAGACAAATTGCAAAGGTCAATACAAAATACAAATTGAACATAATTTATGAATCCTTGCAAATTCTAAATGACATGGTACAGATGTTACTTGTTACTGCATTCATCTTACAAAACAAAGAGGAATCTTGTATTTTGGAATCTGTACTCCGTTTACAACCCTCTGAGAAAATCATCTATGAAAACAAAACAAAGGAACAACAAACAAACACACTTAAATGTGGGAATATGTGCAGAGTGACAGGCAGTTGATGATTCAGAGATACAGTCGTATGGATTGTCAAGACATAAAGGTTCATGAGGTGCTGAGCATACACTAACATTCCAGTGACACCTGCTATGTCTGTGACTCAAGGTCAAAAGCAGGCATCCATAATGGAATCATTCATCACTCAACTGGAGACAGTTTTGAAACAAGCCTAGTACCTCTTACTCTTTAGTCTTTTTGCCTGTGTTTATGCTATCCTCAAATCAAGCTGAGATGAAGGTAACATAAGCGTTGAATAATTATGGCATTAAGGACTCTGTAAACCACTAACTTTTAAAATTTTCAAATGCTGATGCTTTGTAATGAAGATCAAGTCAAACAATTATTTTTTATGGATATTCTATTAACTCTTTGAAGTAGGAGTAAAAATCTTTTTATCTACTATAAATCTGTCAGATCTAACATCAGAAAGTATGTTTAAATTTTGGGCAAGCATAAAATAGTTTACCTGGTTCACAATGAATAACAATTTTCCTGTTGTCAGTTACATATATATGCTATGGCTTGCAAAAGCCACACCGCATAAAGAAAGAATGAGAAAGGGATTTTTCCGTGTTGTGGTAACCTATTATTCAGTATTTCTTTCATTTTTCTTTACTTTGAGACAAGTTTCTTAGGCTTTCTCAGAAATCCGAGGTTCATGGCTGGGAATATGGCTCACCAGATGGCAGAGACAGTCCTGAGGACCAGAATTCAATTCTCAGAAACTACAAGGTAGAAGGAGAGAATGAACTCTCACAACTGATCCTCTAACCTCTACATTCTGTGGTAGTCTTCCACGAAGTACAATAAAAATAGATAAATAATCAAAACATGTAAAAAGTTTTAAGTAAGTGAAAATGTCTCAATCTCACTTTGGAGGTAGAAGAAAACAATCACAGGAGGGGGTGAGGACAGAGGGAAGGACCTGGGTGAAAAAGAAGGCAGGGAGAGAAAGTGTGGAACATGATCAGGTATTGTGGGTTGGGAAACAGGACTGAAGCTCTGTGGGTCAGCAGTAAGAATTGTAACAGGCAACCTCAGGAGGTAGGAGATGGGGGGGGGACCTCCTAGAATATACCAGAGACCTGGCAGGTGAGAATTACTCAGGACTCAAATAGGGGACTTTAGATTAAATGCCCTATTTGGTGTGAAGGAACTTGAAGAGTCTACCTCAAATAGAAAGAGAGGGCATCAAGTGGAGAGCTAGGGTTGCCATCCCACAGTCAAATTCTCTGACCCAGAATGTTTTCTGTCTGAAGGAATTGCAGAGACAAAAATGGAGAAGAATCTGAGGAAAAGGAGGTTCAGCCTCAGGCCCAAAATGAGATCCAGCTCAGGGGGAGGACCCAAGGCCTGACACTATTACTGATGGCATCATGTGCTTACAAACAGGGGCCTATCATGACTGCCCTCTGAAAGGCCCAACAAGCAGCACGAAGAGTCAGATGCAGATATTTGCACCCAACCAATGAACAGAAGCTGCTGACCATTGTGGTTGAATTAGAGAAAAGTTGGAAGAAGTTGAGGAAGAGGGCGACCCTGTAGGACGACCAACAGTCTCAACTTACCTGGATCCCCGGGAATTCTCAGACACTGAGCCACAAAACAGGCAGCATTCACCAGCAGATAAGAGACCACCAACATATATACAGCAGAGGACTGTTGGGTCTGAACTCAGTCAGAGATGATGCACCTAACTCTGTAGAGACTTGGGGCCCCAAGTAGTGGGGAGGTCGGTTGGGGTGGGTGTGGGGGTCGGGACAGAGCTAAGGCAGGGTGGGATGTGTGGGATGTGTGGAATAGTCAAAGGTTGGACGGGAAGGGGAATAAAGTCTCGACTTCAAAAAAAATTAAAGAATAATTTTTTAAAAGAAAAATTAAAAAAGAAAGAAAGAAAGAAAGAAATCCTGGGTTTGAGTCACCTTTCTGTCTTAGTCTCCACATGCTCAGGAGTACAAGTAGTTTAATATAGCAGACATTTAAAGACTGCTTTTATTAAAAAGCACTGCTTCTTTGCTACTGCAAGGTACCTAACTGAACAGGGTAAAGACTCCATTCAGTTTCTATCTGTTGCCTTTTAACTGGGTTAGCTTGCTAACCAAGATATATAAAAATGTTGATCATTCAAGGACTGCCTGAAATAGGATACACCTAACATAATCATGGCCCTTCATGGCTGGAGGCACAAAGATTAGAGTAACTAAAGGAACTAAAAAAATATGTTGCTTCCTAAATATGCAACACCTTAGCTTCAGGTCACAGAAAGCAGGAGCAATCATCTCAAGAAAACAACATCATGTCGGCAACAAACAAGCCTTTCTTCTTTGGACTACCTTGAAGACAATGTACTCAGACAATAATTATAATGTATATATGAGGACAGTTGATTATTTATACATAAACTATGATTATGTCTCATTCTTTTCTATTTCAAACTCACATTTGAAACAGCACCATAAAGATATATATTTATCACTGAACCCCTTCATACCTCTTTTCCCAATGAACTTAACAAATAAATCTTTTCTCTGCATTAGCTATTTCTTTAATTGGACAGAGCTTAGACTCTTAAGTCTACCAGACTAAGAGTTTTCCCTAAAAATTCACATTATCTATAAGTTTATAAGATGGTTAATTTCTGAAACCAATTTTCAAGTGATATCAATTTCTTAGAGAATTCCTTAGACAGTTAATATGTATTAATATTTTCACTTTGTTTTTGTTCAGATAATTAAGAAGTAATGGTCATTAATTATATTTGAAAAATAAATTGGATAATATTTTGGCAATTCTTTTTTCTGTCTAGTAAGTAAAATTAGATCTATCAAACTTATGTTTGACAAGGTAAACAGACAGAGACAGAGATACAGAAACAGAGACAGAAACACAAAAAGACATCAACCAAAATTTGAAATATTTCAAGTAAAGTTGTCTTCAATCTACTATGACAAAATAATTCTAGGCTTTTCATCTATGTGTTCTTCTTGACATTTGATATGGTGATTGATTGGAAAAGATCCTAAATTGTGATGTGATGTACTAACTCTCCTTCACATTCTCACACAACCTTTAGGAACTTGTTCTCACATTATTTGTTGCCCAGCTATGAATAAAGTCATTCTCTTCCTAGGTTCTCTTTTATTTACAGTTATGTTTTTCTTCATAGAATTTTATTTTGCAGTAGTCTTTACAGTCTTAAAGTCTTTTATTTTAGAAATTTATTGCTATTTTGATTGATATTTTTCATTATAAGTTTAGGTTGATTACACTTACAAAGTATTCCATTCTTCTGAAAAAAATATATCTTTGCATTAGGCGTCTATTTAATATTCACCTTTCTGACATTCTTCCATACCCACTGTTGCTTTTCCTTTGTAATCTGCTCATATTTCTACCAGTTGCCAATCAGTGGTATTAAGTATTTTTAATTAAGCTCATCTACAATTTTATGCATAGTATTATAATAATTAGTTTTATTTTAAAAAGTGATTTTTATTATTTCAATTATTTTGAGATGGGGTCCCATACACTCTATTGGCCTCCACTCATAAGTAGCTGAAGATGATTCTGTATTTGATCTTCCAGCTCTACTTCTTGAAGACAGGTGCTATGAGCATGCTTTATCATATTAGGTATAAGAGTACTGGGGGTTGAGTCCAGGACCTTGCATATGAAAGAGAAATATTCTACCAGCTTAAATATATCATCAGCTACAAAAATATTCTTGAGTAATTTTCTTTTCCTCACATTCTTATGCACAGTAATAAAGCAATGGAATATATATATATATGTTCATATATTCATATAAAAAGATGAAATATATATCTTTTTATTAACTTCTCAATGTTCTTCATTTTCTCTAAGGATGACTATTTAACAATTCAAGATAATTACTCAGACTATCATATCATAAAATAAATTGGATATTTAACAGTTTTACATTAAAAAGACAGTTTTTTTTCTTACAGAGGTAAGGTGACCACCACACCCCTGCCTTTTTTGTCATTTCTTCAGATTTTAGTCACTGACAAGTTTCCCTCACTAACTCTGCTGCCAAGGATTTATAGGTTCCTGCGAATGAACTTGCAATAAGAAATGGATTTATCCAGACATTGCAGCTCACTCTGTGGTCTCTGTTAATGCTGGCCAACAGGTAGACCAGATGGCAAGAAATGTGTCGTGGGTCTTCTCTAATGTAGGCATGCATTGACACTGTCAGGTGTTGCTAAGGATAAAAATATCCCTTTTAAGAGACACTGAAAATCCAAATTGAGTACATCTGGCACCCATCCTTTATTTACTCTTTGTTAAGCATCATAAAGTATCCTTTCAAGGCAGAGAGGGAATGATTTACATTTGCAAAGTCCTTACTGATTTATTCCAAAGCAATTTTGCTCTCCCAGATGATATGTGTTCTACTTTCCAGGATCTTTAACTAGTTTTCCAGGTGCAGAGGTGAGAGTTGCCAGGGTATAATTTTTGGATTACCCTTAACTCCCTTCTGCAAGATGTTCAACATATTGGCTGTGCTCCAATCTCCAGTTACACTCTCTGCTAGAAAGGATAAATTACAGATTTTTTTGTAATTATATAGATATAAAAACACATTTGCCAGGGAAGATGCCATATTTGCCAGCTATCTTAAAGCATCTTTAGTTTTTTTGCACTCATATCTTAAAATAAGCTCTGTTTAAAGTTAGATCAAATTTTCAGGTTGTTACCAGCTTACAGTAGATCATGAAAACAGAGTGTCTAAAATTTAAATTTTATAGGGTTTAATACAGTAATTAATGATAACTAAAGTAAAGATGGAATAATTGTTTTAGATACCTGAACAGAGCAAACCACATATGTGGTTGGCATTTTGAACAGAAATTCTGTTATCTTTAGTCTTCAACTGGCCAAGACTCTTAAATAAACCTCACATCTATGATTCTCTGCTTCCCCAACAGTAAACTAAATGTTTACAATATTCATACTAATATAAGCATGCTGATGTAATGTCTAGAAAATGAATTGTTCAGATCAAAAGTTAACATCACCACTGTTAACTGAAATATTCAGGGTAATATCTTGTCCATATTCAAGGCTCTATAAGGCTGATTGGATAAATAGAAAGAATTCCATGATAAGAGAGAATTGAAACATTGAGGATCTGCAGGCAATTTATCTCGACAGTCTTCAGCCCTATTAAGAGCACCATGACCTTTCTTTCTGTCCAATTATTTGTGGCTATTGAGGAAGTCCTTTGGAATGTATAAATGTAGCAGTAGCTTCCAACAACTCAGAAGCTGAACAACTCATCAAAATACAGTTGGGATTTTAGTAAGAGATGATTCTGATTTCCTGAAACCACACCTAATGTTTCCACCAATGTATTAGAAATGCCTTGATGTACATCTTTTCCTTGTTCTGTAAGTATAAAATCTTTATAAACCTGTTTCTATAAAATGACATGCTGTATAAGACAATCCGTATCTGTACTGCTAGGCCATCCTTATTCATATTTGGCTAAGAACAAATTTATTTTATTCTCCTGACATGCAACCTGTATTCTTCATCAATGCTCTATTACTTGAGAAGTTGTAACATTTGGAGATCATGTCTACAAATTTTAGATATGCAGTTTCTATACACAAGTCCCTGGGTAGCAAAGGTTTGATTTTTGCAACATCAATACCTTATTGTAAGTGATCAATAAAATAACAGTGCACAATCTCAGAAGTATTTATGCAAAGCATTGGCCACAAATTCAAAATGAATTTTGAGAGAATATTTTGCATTATGATTTGAATATTTTCTAACCTTTTTTCATCACTACACTGTTATCCATTATCTATCCAGGTACTAACCAGACACAACTATGATTAGCTTCCAAGATAAGATTATACAAGGGTGATACAGATGTAAACTGATGTTATCCTTTTTTCTTTTTCTAGAAAGCAATTTGTGAGGAAATTAGTACTAAAAATTTAATTAAACCCACCAGCACACTTAAATCATATATTTTTTAATGAATGCTAATATAGCTAAAAAACACCAGGGTAAACTGATTATCATAAAATAAGAAGGTTAATGGTAAGCCTCATTAACTTTCATTAAACAATGCATAAATATGTACTGAAACCTAATACACTTTAGCCATGCATTAACCTCTCTCAGACTAATATCCCAAATCTGTGACCTTGCATTTTAAGTGGTTTATTACAGTTGATATGAAAATAATAATTTGAATTGAATATAACTGTTTGAATGTACCTAGATGAACCCTATCACAACTGTCTATACCCTCTAACTTTTAATTTTACAAGCATGTCTTTTGATTTTTTGTGAAATTAATGCTTTTATAACACCAAATAATTCAAATAATGTAACATTAGAATTTTTCCATTATCCACCATTTCTATTTCTTGAATCAAAAAGAATTTTTTCTAAATTTTTACAGCAATTAATCAGAAGACAACACAAAAAAATAAAGTAAAAAAGTAAAAACTAACTTTAGGATATTCTACTTATAAATGGCCTATTGTTGTTGTTTTAAAAACTATGAAGGTTTAATCAAACACATTGCCCAAATATGCAGGATTTTTTTTATTTTCCATTAAGTACCCCATAGTTCTGATCTTCTCTCTCTACTATTTCTAAGTGAAAACTCAAGTAACTATATCCCAATAACCATAATAATTATATCTTATTGGGTACAAATATTGTTGTCTTCCTCACTTTAACTCACCTCTACTTTCTTCCTTCACTAAAGCCAAATATTTTCATGAATTACTTATAGATTCATTACAGAGGTCTAGTATATGTAAATCACAGTTTTAGATAGAAATGTTTTATAGTTGCCAGATCGTATGAGAATATATGTAACTTATTGGGGTTGGAAAGATGGCCCAGCTGACTGCTTACGCAGAGGACCCAGATTTGTTTTCCAGAACCCACAACCAACTGTTTGTATCTCCATTTCCAACACCTCCCCATGGCCTCCACAGGCACTGCATGCATGCATGCATGCATATATATATAATATATAAATATATATATATTTAAATTTTCTGTTTCATAAAATGTTTGGTAGCTATATTTATCTTCAGTGATTTCATCTCAGTTATTATTGCAAAGAAATCTTGGTACTCCAAGGTTGATATCCTGCCTTGTCTAGATATCAAGAAAAGATATTCTTGATCTTTTCTCCTGTACATGCATTTTTTTTCACCATCACTGTATCACATGAATCATTACCTCAAAATCATCTGTATCCATTCTACTGAGCAAGCAGTTTCCAAGATTTGGGTTTTTTGTTCCTTATTATTGATTTAACATTCTATTCATTTCTCTAAATACTTTCCAGAATAATAGACAAGTACAGTCACATTAAACTATTTATTTATAAAATTTCCTTTTTATTATTTTCAGCCATGGGTAGTTGCAATATCTTTTCATATTTATCTCAGTGTTCTAATAAAATATTTAAGGGTTATATCAATTTCCTAAATTGATCATATCTTCACATTATTAATTTATAGTTTAAATAATTTCATTTATATCTTGTAAGTTGCAGTAGTTTCTTGAATTGAAAAATCATGGTAGCCAATCCATGGTAATAAGAGACTTTAAGATGAGACGAGTGGTTTTGCATTTAGAAGGGATTGCTTCAAGTGAAAAGTCATGAGGTGACTGGTTTTCAGGGACCCATTAATCACAGAACAATAAAGAGTTCACTCCTGCTCTCTACTACTTATAATGAGAATTTTATTTTACAACAACTTTTTACAACTTGGAGTGACATTTTCTGATGTTCAGTGTTACACATCAGGAGTTCATAGGAAAATAGATGAGTAATTTATTATTGCTTATAAATTTCTAACTTACTATCTTGTTCTTGAACCCATTTATTTCTTTTGTCCTCCAAAACGCTGACATTTCTTAGTCTGACACCCCTTTGAAGGATTGGCAGGAGAAATGCAGTTTTCAGCAGTTAAATTCTTTTTTTTATTTTATTTTTTTACGTATTCTAGATTTTTCTTTTAGTGACCTGTTATTAATTACTTAGCCGTTCATCTGCTTTGATTTTCCAGAAGTTCTTCAAAAATCTATCTCCACTAATGACATCCTATACTTTTCTTGCTTGTAAATCTATCTCCTTAAGTTTTTTTCTGATACATGTTGAGACCTGAAGATGTGAGACACACAGTAGTCTCCATTTAGCTGGGTTTTTTTTTTCTTTTAAAGTATCCAGTTAACCACTGTAAACTGTGATCTCAGTAATATTAGGAGAAAATTTCCAGAAAACTTCAACTTATATGGTTGACATCTCACATTTTCTGAGCAACATCATGGCTACTTATGCCATATTGCTATATCCCAGTTAGTAACCTCACAAGATGTACTTTTTACCCTTTCTAACCCAGAGCTCACTCAGCTATTGGATTTACTGATATTTGTTTGTGAATGGTAATGATGATCATTTTCATATACCAAAAATAATAGAACTCTTTTGTCTTTGCTTATGAAATTGTGAAAAAGAAACCTTGAGTCTCATTCTTTTGTTGCATTTCAAACAGTGAGAGTTATCATGATCTATAAGCCCCTTGTAATATGAAAAGGCAGTAAGGTTGTGGATTGAACACATAAACAAAGAATATTTTCTAACTGACAGAAATAGACTTTGTTACAGAAGGTGGAAGAACTCATTCCTTGAAACAAGGGATGCCAAGTCTCACAACTGAGTTCTAGGAAACACAGGAAATCATAAGAAATAAATCTGAAAATTTAAACTCTGAAACACTGGATAACTCATAAGAAATGGAAAAACTTCTAAATGTATATCATCTACCAAAATTAAGCTCAAATGATATAAATAAATTACTATAAGCATATTAAAACTACATCTTCCTAATTTGTGCTATAAAATAGAAAATGATGGAAGACTACTAAGATAGATTTATGAAGTTAGTAAAATACCTAAGCCAAAACCAGGTAAAGAAACTTCCACAAGAAACTATATACCAATTTCTTTGATATATACATGTATATATACATATATGTATATATATATACATATATATGTATGTATTCTCAACAAAGCTTTCAACAGTTCTTGAGTTTGTTTTTAGTTTTTTGGGTTTTTTTATTTTTTATTTTTAGATATTTTCTTTATTTACTTTTAAAATGATATTTCCTTTCCCAATTCCCCCACCCCTGAAAATAAAAAAACCTTGTTCCCTCCCTCCTTCTCCTGCTCACCAACACACCCTCTCCTGCTTCCTGGCCCTGGAATTCCTCTACCCTGGGACATAGAACATTCACAGGACCAAGGGCTTCTCTTCCCACTGATGACCTACTAGGCCATCCTCTGCTACATATGTAGCTGGAGTCATGATTCCCACCATGTGTACTCTTTGGTTGGTAGTTTAATCCGTGGGAGCTCTGAGGGTACGAGTTAGTTCATATTATTGTTCATCCTAAGGGGTTATAAACCCTTCAGCTCCTTGAGTCCTTTCTCTATCTCCTTCATTGGGGACCCTGTGCTCAGTCCAAAGGACAGTTGGGGAAATGCAAATCAAAACAACCCTGAGATTCTACCTCATACCAGTCAGAATGACTAAGATGAAAAACTCATGTGACAGCAGATGCTGGCAAGGTTGTGGAGAAAGAGGAACACTCCAACCACTCTGGAAATCAGTTTGGTGGTACCTCAGGAAATCAGACATAGTTCTACCAGAGGACCCAGCTATACCACTCCTGGGCATATACCCAGAAGATGCTCCAACATGTAATAAGGACACATGCTCCACTATGTTCATAGCAGCCTTATTTATAATAGCCAGAAACTGGAAACAACCCAGATGTCCCTCAACAGAAGAATGGATACAGAAAATGTGGTACATCTAAACAATGGAGTACTACTCAGCTATTAAAAACAATGAATTTAGGAAATTCTTAGGGAAATGGTTGAATCTGGAGGATATCATTCTAAGTGATCACAAAAAGAACACACTTAGTATATACTCACTGATAAGTGAATATTAGCCCAGAAGCTTGGAATATCTAAAATACAATTCATAAACCACAAGAAGCTCAAGAAGGAGGAAGAGCAAAGTGTGGATACTTCGATCCTTCTTAGAAGAGGGAACAAAAGATCCATGGAAGGAGTTGCAGAGACAACCTATGTAGCAGAGACTGAAGGAAGGACAATCCAGAGACTGCCCTACTTGGGAATCTTTCCCATATTCAGTCACCAAACCCAGACACTCTTGTGAATGCCAGCAAGAGCTGGCTGACAGGAACCTGATATAGCTGTCTCAGAACAGTTCTTAATTGTAAACGTAACTTTTATTTAGTTGTCTCTAGAGGCTTACTGCTAAATAATCTCACACTATCTTGATCTTTCTGAATTCTGACTGGCTGGTTCAACTTAGCTATTTTGACCCAAACACTTCTCCAAGTCAACAGAATTTATTCACCTTCTCTCAGCTTCTGACTGAATTACTCTGCCTGGTATTTTACTAACTTTGGCACTATGCTTTAATCATCTGTTTCCTTCTCATTCTCTGGCTTGTTCTGTCTTCACCTGCAATATGTCTCTGTAAAACTGTACAGGTAAAAGTAGTTCCTCTCTCGCTGCACTGCTTTTTAAGTCACCTCTCTTTCCTGTTTGTTCTCGTGAGAGTTGGGCATATCCTATTTCTGACATATTCTTTCATGTCTTTCTCTGATTTATTACTTTGTATAGTCCTCAACTAGATCTCATTGTTTGGGATTAGTTGGGTCAACTAAAGGCATGTTTGTATGCCAGCCAGAAGGATTAAAGGTCAGCATTCTTGCTGGATCAATGTTTGGATGGGATCTCTTGTCAGAGAAGCCATGTTGGTGGATTCCTGTACACATAGATATTTGTTTCTTGTAGAGACCTCATGGTCATTTGCTCATCCACTATAATATGTGTATTGCTGTTGAAGACCTCATGATCTTTCCACTATTCACTATATCATGTGTATTGCTATTGTATTTGCTCACTTTATGCTTATTCAGTCAGGTTGTGAGACTTTAGGGGTGTATCGTCTGACAATCCCAAGGACCAAAACCTCACAGAAAACTCATTGATCTTTTGGAACTTTCAATTTTCCCATCCCTATTTTGGAATGAATCCTGAGCCACTTAATGTTTTATAAAGAGAGAAAAAATATACATTTGTAAAACGATCATTTAGGAAATGGTACTGGAAAAACTGGAATTCAACCTGCGGAAAAGTAAAATCAGATTCTTATCTTTCTTCCTACAGATAAATCAATTTAAAACATGTTTAAAAAAATGTAACACCACATAAGCTGAAATCTATGGAAGGAAACACAGGAGATGTTTTAAGATACTGAGGTAGGTAAGAACTTTGTGAATTGAATGCCAGTGACAGAGGAACTAAACACAAGTGTCTACAGAGGAAGCTATGTAAACATAAAACAGTTCTGTACAGCCTAGAAAGCAATCAGCAGAGCAAACACACAAAGGAAATCTTTGTCAGCTACCCTGAAAATGAGAGGCTGATATGCAAAAGAATTGCAAATGTTAAATACTCAAAAAATAAAACTGCCTATTAACAAATCAATAAATAAAGTGAATGTACCACAGTCAGATGGCTATTATCAATAAATGTGAAAGCATATGTTAATGAGGATGCTGGGAGAAATAAACCCTCATTCTCTGTTGGTGAAAATAAAAATTCCTATGGTCTATGTGGAAACCAATTTGGACATTTCTCAAGAAAATAAGAATAGACTACAATAGCACCCTATATTACTTCTGTGTATAGCTC